>DWDT01000920.1:0-17868 GCA_018245595.1 Microceris scylla | reverse complement strand
TTTATTTATTTATCCTTTATTGTTGGTAACAAAAGGCGGACTTAATGCCAAGTGGCATTTTCTACCAGTCAACCCAGATGATGATGAGAAGTTGGGGTAGGCACGTAATCATTTAAATTATACCGTTATGCTATGTTGTATCATATAAAAAACTGTTTCAAATCACAAGACAACGTTCTATAATACCGAGGTGTACAATTGTTTGTGTAACACGTGTGTATAAAGAGAGGATAATAGCACGCGTAATATTCTTACACAGGAAGCGAGGTGCCGCCATATTCGTATCCATTATTTAGTGGTACAGTTCAACCAGTCATACGCTTTAACTGTTTTATCGGACGCAACAAAACTGACTGGGAATTAAATTATTTATCAATAAATGCAGACCGCAGCTGCGTAGAGTTGAATCAGTGTCAGAAACAACATTTACAGTGGAGACATATTTTATATGTTAATGGCGACTTTTATACAGCCTCACTGAGTACATTTGACTATTATAGCTTGATACATACAATTGAATACAGTTAAGAATAATGAACACAGATAATTATTACGAATGGAAATCGCCAATCTGCAAAGAAAAAGAGCATGGATTATATATTTCTAAATGATTTCGATTACAAACATGTATATTTTCACAAAACTAAAAATTCTATAAACAGTAATAATGACGTTCAAAAATTTTAATAGTAGGCACAAAAATATATAAATATATGTATGTTTGCAAATATTAAGTACAATGTAACTGTATTTTCTTTAACAACGTCTATCCGTCCAACGATAAAATCAGCTGAACATGTATTTGTGTAATTAAATATGCAATAATTAAAACAATTGACTTAATTATTCAATTGTATGATTATTCTTTGGCAAAGCTTTGAACGCGCCGACAGTATCTTTACTGGGAATAATAAACAGACCGGTTTTATAGGCACGACGGAAAAAACTATTGTTCTCTGAAACTTGTTGCGAATATCTATCTTGCTTGTAATATAATAGGTATATATTATACATATATTTATGTACCTTCCAAATCCAGGTTAAGTCCTCTTCGTATTTATTGTTATACTTTTTTTATAAACCTACAGCAGTAATTATTACATTACATATAACATTTCCGAATAAGAAACTTCTGGAATAATATCACGTTGCTGGTTAAGTGTTTTGCTTATGTTCTTGACTATTAGTTGTGATATCAATACTACGTTAAAGACAGAACCAATATCACAGATATTTGTACCGAGAATGAATCGAACTTGCAAACACCGGCTCAGCAATCCTGTAGCCATTGGTGCAAGTCGCCAAACATCACATGATAACACACATTAACACCACACATATCACTATAGAGGAAGTGGATGTAACCGGAAGAAATAATGATGACGCAAGTTATGACGACTTCGTCGTTAGATACAATTAAAGTTACAATTTTTCTATAGCATTTACCGTTAAAACGTGTTATGTGTTGATTTGCACGTACATGCAAGCTTGTCGAGGAAGTGTAGGCAGCAACGTAATCTGTACTCGGAAAAACGAGATGTTGTACGGAGATAATTACTTTCGATGTACAAGGAAAACGTTATTCTCTGATATTATTTGGGGTTATCCATTCGAGTCACCGACCTTCGAATGTTCGCTTCATTTTGATGAATAAGAGAGCGACGCGGCGACGGTCCAGCTGATGGTAAATGGTCAATGTCTTTTAGGATCTACTGACTTCTGGACCTGAGCGAAACCCCTAACGGGTATTTCAGTTGACACTAAATTGTCAAATATCCAAATTGGTACTAATTTAACTGCATAGAAAATTACACTTTATAGCTATTAACTTAAGAAATATTTTTCCAGTGCTGGGAAATATTAGTGAATCATTGTCCACATGTGACATGTAACAAGATGTGTTACTGTGCATCATGTTAAAACGCACAACGTAATAAATATGATTAAACTTGTTTTATAAGTTTTCCACTAACTTTTTCCCACGACCTTGCTCGACCTATGGATTATATCATAGTGAACGGTAATTACTCAATGTTACAAAGGTATATAAATTATACGCCTGGATATATATCATAGTCGGTTATTATATAAATTGGTCGGTGAAGTAACTAATTCACGGTTAGAAAATTACTAAAAAATAAAAAGAAATAACCCAAGTCGAAAATATTAACTATACGGGAATTTTAATAGAAGTTCAAAATTTTTCTGTAATGTTTGTTAATATGGACATTATCATTTTAATATATTTTTTGTGTACAGGTTGTTTAAAGATTTGTTGCTAAATAAAACTTTAAGCAATCAAAACCATATCCTATCTAACTTACGCGAGAGGTTTCATCCCTGATAGCGATTTATATCAGACGGACTTTGGACCAAACAAAAGTACCTAATGATAACGATAAGACATAATTTTACATCAAGGCAGACTATACAATCCAACTCATCGATCAAGTATCTGTTCCAGGTGGGAATCGAACCCCCGACCTCCAGATCTACAATGTGGGTAATTAGCTATCGTACTAAGTTATTTAAAAACTAACAAACACGGAGATTTATACTTGGATGGATAACAAAACCAAAATGCACAATATTAAAATTCATGAGATTGTCACGTACGAGTATTATGTATAATCAACTCATTACAATTCCACTGTTGGAATATGGGTCTTCTCTCATATTGAGAAGGTTAAGGCCATAGTCTGCCACGCTGGCCAAGTGCTGGTTGGCAGACAGTAGTATTCGTATGTATGTATTAGTAGTATTGATATGTAAGTACATAATATATATCTGAGTAGTATTCAACGATAAAAAGTGTCACGAAGACTGCAATAAGTTTATTGAACGTTTTATACACAATTATCAATCTTCTCAGTAACCGCAGATTTAATAAGAACAAAAAGGGGAAAACGTATACGCTTAACCAACCTACCGAGTAGTTAAACTTGATACCATTGTGGTTGATGTTGATAATTTGTTATTACATAACGATTGGTTTTTATGTAAAGAACACAATGTTATCAATTTGTCTGTTAGTTGTACACGTAGGTACATATATGCGTAATGGCAACAGGAAAACGGCCAGAGGACTATAAGAAATAACACCGAAATTGTTTCCATCAAATACCTCATCATAATACTGGTAGAATAGATATATTATAAAACTTTTATCATATTAAATAATTTGCCCACCTTAAAGTTCTCGTAATGTTTTCTACGTAGTGTGAATTTAGTCAAGTGGTACTTGGGTGGCGTGGCAAGGGATGGCGTTTGAAGATGTCGCTGTGGAGAGAGATCCACCGTTCAGCAGTCAACAATTAAAGAATTCGAGACCGTAATGGCGACGACCAAACATTTAATATAACTCAGGAGATTTCCAAAAAACAACGAAGAGCGTTGATAAAAATAAAACTATTTTACGCTAAAAATTTGTGGTTATCATTTGCATTAATATGACTGATTTATGATACATTGTATGTAAATAAAACCACCGCTCAGACGAAAAACATCAGCGTGTCTGTCCATAATAATATGGACGCACTCAGTAGTTACTAAAGTTGATATAAAATGAAAGGAAAATGTGGTGAATTATATGTTACTGACTATTTTTATGATTTACCAAGTCGCAATGAGTTGTATGATTCACCCCAAGTAGAGTAGAGCTATTATTTCTTTCTACATATACGGTTTTAACGAATTTATCCGTTATATCGCGGATGAAACTTTGAGAGTTCATTCCAAAAATATGTTACTAGTTTTTTATATTGGTAGCAATTATGAAGTAAAATAGAAAAGTTTAAAATACTACGCAAATGGCTTTACAATTGATTAACTCTACATGACACTTAAACTGTTGGGAAAGGTAATGTTAAAATTACACCTAAGGTTGACTTCATGTAGAACTATTGACATTTGCTCAGAAGCATTGTGTCTATTTAACACGAGGCAGATAGAGATAAATGAACAAAAAGCTACAAATTTATTTCCCGTCCAGCTTTATTTATTATAGTCGTTTTTATACGAAAATTTATTTTTAGTATTGACGCAATTCAAAAACAATTTAAATAAAAATGCGATTACTGATATAGCAGAATAATTGTTACAGTCTGTTTATCACACATAAACATATAACGCGAGATAACAATTGGACACACAACGTAACAAGGCCCTTTGAGTTGATGTTAATCACGGCAAATGGCCGCGATTTGCGCCATTTGGCACAATCGTCTCGTGTGCTAGATGAGTAATCCTGTTGCCACAAGTGGCATGATTCGTTGCTGTATAGACTTGTCCAGTTCACAATCATACTACCGCCGCTTCGGGACTGATTGAAGTACAAGGTACAGTAGTACTTTCTGGTAAGAGCTAATTAATTGAAGGCTTCTCCAGCTGTGAACCGTTGTATGGCATCGCGAAGTTCGCAACCAATAGCAGAACTTGGCCAATCGAGAACTGACACCTCAGCTCCTGCTGCCGTCAATAGATAAATTGAAGCTGTGTCATAAATAAAGGTCCTGGTGTAGAAGCAGATTAGCCTCTGACGACATGTAAGTGATGACCACTATTGCTTAGCATAAACGCTAAGTAGTGGGCAGTCAGCGAGGATATCCTTGCCATATTTATTGTTCACTTTCAGGAAAGAAAATTTTTATTTTATTCTATTATTCAGGAAAGAAGACAGTTTACAGTAATTACAAACTGCTGATTTCATAGATGTACAGTCAATAATCGACTTGGTACACCTGTATTATGAGGTCAATCGCACTAAGTCAGCAAGTTTCGTATAAGTAGTGGCGTGCCATTGGAGAGGCCTATGTCCAGCAGTGGACGGGAATAGGTTGATAATGATGATGATGATGATATGAATATTACGCATACTGATGCCATATGTTATTTACGAGTATATAAGAAGAAACGGGAAGTTTATCACTTTATTACTATATTTTTTTAAAACAAAACCTAACAAAATGTAGTACAGTAGATGGTAATTAGGAGATGAGCCTAATGTGGCGAGTATGTGGCACACTGGCCACATTAAAACAAGTACTTCTCATATTTTGAACTGTTCCGCTGTTTTCTTTAAAACAAGCTTCAAACTGTACAGGGAGAGCAGTTTAAAGAAGAGAAGAAGTTCCATTTGTTTCGAATAACTGGACTCATCCTGAATATCTCGTTGACATTGAACCATACGCGAGGCGGAGTAGGATAATTAATAAAACAGTATACATATGTATTTCGGTGTATAAACACCAAACATAACAAGACTTGTACAGATGAGTGTCTGGTGTAAACTTGGTACTGCTGTCCTAATATATTATGCTTTGATCGCGGATTCGATTTCCGACTGTTGTCCTTTTTTTTCCAGCAGAAACAAAGACTAATATATAATTATTCGCAATGGGTTGTTGAGGTATGCTTATATAAAAATAATTAATAGGCATGTTTATGGTTTAAGTGACATATGATGGCTTGAAAAGTAAGTGGCCATGACTCAAAACGTGCAACATTCAATTTTGGTATAATAAAATATCTAGGTACCTCGTAAAGCAAGTCTCATTTACAGTCAAGATAAATTACAATTATATGTGTATATATTTTTGTTTTAATTTGCTCATTTAATTTACTTACCTCAATTTGTGCTGAACTTAAACAATTTTGGAATAAATTAAAGACGTGTTAAATAAATGGTGTCAAGGATATAATTATTATATTTAATTAAAAACAAATGAAAACGCTTCAAACAAAATGATGATGACTGTGTTTTTTTTTTTTGTAACACAAATTTTATAATCACATAAAACGTTTCAAATTAACCCAGTAATTTTAATTCCGAAAAAAAACCCGTTAGTTTTTATATACATGATATACCTCACAATAACAATGAGCTAATGCGTAATATTATGAAAAACCTGAAACTGAGGTCGAGTTGCTGCATGACCTTGAAAAATCCCACATCGCAATAACTGGAAAAAAAAAAATACTGTTTATATTTTAAATTGTCATTAACGACGACCAGACGTTCAAGATAATTGCGGGTAGGGGTTTTAATGATTCATTACATTTGACGCATCGGACAAGTTGAGCGAGACATCAGGAAGAAGGCAAGATTTGTGATACCTAAATAATACTTACACAGTGTATGGGAATGAGTAGAAAATAAATATTAAATCATCTTGAAATAGGAAGATATTCATTATGAGGAACATACACACATTTAATAAATGCCATATATTTTTTTTTTATCATTGATACATGGAAGTCTAATACATCATCGTCCTAAAAGGACATGTTTTACGTAAGGCAGTTTTGGAAATGCAAATGGAATTGAATAGAAGACCGTTTAAAAGATTTTAATAACTACTGTTTCAAATCCCGGGTCGGGTGCTGTTAGATTTTTCTAATTTAGAATTTCTAGTGGTGACTCGGAGTCTGGATCTGTGCCCGGTATGTGGAAATAGGCTCACTCCTATTCCATGGGACTTAAGCGTAACTGGTGAAACGTGAGGGTGTACTACACTTCTTGGCTTCTTCCCTGGCTGCCCCGGCCTTTTTCCCCCCTTTGGGGGTTACAGGCGTGATGTTACGTTTACGCTTTTAATAACTACCCTATTTTACCTAAGAGGGAAACGTCATCAAGCGAAATAATTCCAGATGGATCTATAATTGTTGGCTACAAGAGTACGAAGTGTTTCTTTTTATTGCGGCTTCATATTCTTCATATTATGACTGATACAAAAGTCCATAATATGAAAGTGCTAGAACCAGTTTCTATGGTTTGCAGTAAAACCCCTACATGTATTCATACAACTAAACAGCGGCGCGCGTACTGCTTAAAATACAAAGGCGTTCCTTTTCATTCCTCAAGGGTAATAACACATTTGTGACTGTTCCGAGGCAGGACGCCGTATTAAAGCACGAATACAGCTGTCTGTATCCTGCGTGCCAGTACGCAAGGAACGTATAAAAATATAGATAAAATAGCAATTGAAGGCAGCCAAAGCATTCGTACAAATATAGTGCGCAGGAGTTGAACACTCGCGAATATTTTGTTATCTGTAAACATTCGCACACATTCGCGAATATATCACGCATTCGTGTGTGTGCGTGTGTGCGTGCGCTCGTGCTGTACCAAGTCATTGCACACTTCCAATTTTATTACGGAAAAATTGTAGTTTAATTTTCTTGATACTTTGCTGCAATTGATTTATTCATTAACAGATTATTTTTTGTTTGTAATATTGAAACAATAAACATGGATACAAAAATCGTCTTATCTTATATTTGTTCTATAGTTCCTCTGTATCCTGCAACAGAACCGTAATATGTACCTAACAATAGTACACATTGTTTCCTTTAATACTAGGTACCTCACAGTCATACTAAATACAGTAATATGCCCCTTCATGAGAAAAACTTAAAAGTGTTACTATGTATGAATTGCAAGCCAATAAATAAATAAAAATATACAGACGACAAATCTCTCTTGCACGTTGCGTGTGATCCTCTAATAAACACTGCAAAATTATAATAACTAAAACTGCATTATATATTTATCACTACAAGTACCAAGTGGTGTTAGCCGCGCTATACACGTGTTGATGTAAACAAGCTGTGCGCTGGTGTGCGGGTGTTGTTCACACCGGCGTAGCATTGAGAGCGGTCAGGGCACTCGACGCGTGCGCATTGTACCTATGGATCTATAGGGATCTGTAGATATGCATATCGTGATGTGGATCTAGATAGACGTGTGTGGTAGTACGCGTTGGAGCTATTCATACTGGATTTGACTTTAGGGAATGAGGATTTCGTTTTGAGCGTTTCAATACTGAGTATATAATGAAATTCTTACTGCTTTATTTCGGTAATAATGTGTAGTTTTTTAAGGGTTCAGAACAGGTAGTCTTCCGTGATATGGCATTGAGGTTTTGATAGTGTAAATGTCCAAAGGCGAGGATACATCTTATGTTAGGTATTCCGTCGGTTTATTTGCTGGGTAATGAAGGAATTTGGCTATAGTTATGTTATGTGGTTATGTTGGCTCCAGGTTCTGGGCTGCCAGAACAATTCTAGGAAAATGTACAGTTTATGTGTAGCTACACTACTGTGTTGTTTTAAAAGCCAAGTGTAAATTGGATCCATCTCTCTAAAGAATACTGTTTGACTTTCAATATGAAATAAGTGCAGCATTGTAGTATCTGCAGACGAGCTCAGTACAGCAGTAGAAGTTCTATATAAATATTAATTTATTATTACGCAGTAATTTGATATTGCGCAACATTTCTATGATATTGCGCAATATTTGTGACCTATATACTTTAGCGATAACTCCTATACTAAGTACGAGAAGACAGTCATTGTCATGATGACCGTTAGCAGGAAAATTTACCGATTACTAAAGTGTAGGTATAAACAGTTGTTTTACAGCTCAATGACCTTTTATTATAGCCTTACTGATTGCACTCAAAAGTTTAAGGAGACGATGCTGTCGGAACCAGTAATACACATATACACATATACGCATTTTCACGCTAGGTCCCTTGCGAGGTAGGCAGACAGTTCTGAATGCCAAGTATCTTTATTCTTACGCACAGTCTTTTCTTCTTCTACATCATCGCTCTCTTCATTCATGCCTCTTTCGCAGGTGGAAATATTTTTTTTATAAGAAAAAGGTTAAAGCTCTATATGCATATACATATCGAGAAATAATAATACTCTTTTGATGGGAAAGAAATGTATTGGCAAATGGCTAGAAATGTATCAAGGTAAACTATACTTGATAAGGACCAGAGAGGAACGCCCTTTAGTCGGTAATGTTTCGTGACCGTCACTGGGCTTAGGGGGGGACTGCTTCCGGTTCAGGGTCCAATTTTGACATTCAGCTAAGGTTCAATAATCTTTGTCGGAAGCCTTGTCGGACAAATGAACCACTTAGCACTAACAATTCAATAATGGACAAATGAAGAGACACATATAGTAGTCTAGTATTGGTACTACATTTTCAAATTTGTTGCTTTCTCATTATAACCATATTTTTACAACCAAACTTCATATTTTAATTTTTCAAATAAAAATGTTATTTCCTATAGTTGTCCCGTGAGTGTCTAAATACTTGATTGAATGTTTTATCGACTTTAGGCTTATGCTTTTTCTAGACTATCTATGTACCTAGTCTTCGTCGCAAATGGCGGGAATTATGAAGAAGGCTTTTGGATAGGTTCACTATCATTGGTTCTATCCTGAATCGTAAGTTAAGCCTATACTAACGTAATTATGGGTACCGATATGATTAAGCTATCCGGGCTTATAACAATGAATAAGGGAATATAGTATTTATTACATTTTTACCCCTATTATTCATCCATAGTTTGACATAAACGTAACTGCTGAAATTTGTGATTGTACTACACTCCTCTCCCTACCCCATCGGGGATTACATGTATGATTTTAATATTCTTAGCTACATATTTATTGAATATAGACGAGAATAAAAAATGTAAATTTTATTTTGAAATGCAAAACGTAACTATTTTGTTATACGATACTTCTACACATGTTAAACGTTCATTACTTACGAGCAGAGCTGCATTATTGAAGTTGAAAACCGGCTTATTAAGAGCAATCCACGAGATGCACTCAGCGTAATATTCGCGTAGATTTTTCAAACGGACAGACAGCGCAATGATTGATTGATAGGTAATATTAAGTACTTACGACCTTATACAACTAACCATTAGATATTTGTCTCTTTCTCTGGCTACATAATATACATGATAGAAAGAGACACAGCGTGACAATTATTGAACGTGTTCTATAGGTGTTATTCTATTTCGTGTTGTTGGTATACTGTAAGTCCTGGGGCTAATTTCTTAGCAGAAGAGGCAAGTGGATAGGTGGTTCAAATGAATATGACTCAGGATTCCTGGTGAATTTAAGTTTTAGTTTAGAATTCAAGTTCGTCAATGTCAAGCCTTGTCGTTTTCTCACAATAGTTGCTCTTGCAAAATAATTCATAAATTCGATTCCTACCCACAATATTTGTACCATAACGGTGTTAATTTTATTTTTATTTTTTATGTTACATTGTATGGAAAACTTACAGCTATGTTCACATGCAAGTAAATATATTGAAAGTGATAAGTACTTTATGGCCAATATATCTGGACCTAAAGTTATTTGATGTGTGTATGTTTTGTATGTACGTATGTATGCATTTGATTTTATTTTGATCTAGTGGTTTTGTTTGGCTGGTAATTTTGACTGCCGATGATGGATAGATTCGGTTCCTTTCCAAGACATTTTATCGCACATTTGTGCGATGGCTTTCCTGTCTGGGTGTAAATTATCTATCCAATTAAGGAAAATTTGATAAATATTGTGGCTTATATAAGTGTACTCTTAGCCTAATCTTTTTTTAAAACACTTTTGATTTAACCGAACTACGTTCGCGTACCTCCACCTCTTCCTATTCCATAATAAAATTAATAGTTGTTTATTTCATAACTCTTCTATCAATAATTCTTTATCTCATCATGATGATGATGATGAGAATGATGATCATGATGATGATGATGAGATAAAGAATTATTGATAGAAGAGTTATGAAATAAACAACTGTTAATTTTATTATGGAATGGTAAGAGGTGGACCTGGCGAACGTAGTTCGACTAAATCGGAAGTGTTTTAAAAAAGATTACGTTAAAAGTGCATTTACATAAGCTACATTCTTTATCTACCCAACCTAAATTCTCCCGGCTCTCGCAACTATATGAAAATATAACACCGACTGTAAATCAGTTGGGAATAGAGCAGGAAAACGATGGTGATAAAACATAAGTAAAAATGAGGAACGTATGGTTATTTGTCGGAAACGTCTAATGCGTACGCAGGGTTCATATTAATGCAGCGGGCGTGATCTCATCAGTTGCCTTGTGCGCAAAATTCAAGCCCATCCTTCCGCGTACGTCGCGCCGCCACGCTGTTTACGCTTAACGAAATTAGCATTGTTCGTGTATGTACCTACGAGTACTTTCCGTAAAAGTCGCATTTAAATGTCGCACGTCTTTTAACACCAATATACGTGTTATAATACGTATACGTATACGTAGGTAGGTTTTTGTTGCATTAGGTAGGTATGTTTGAAAGACAGCTAATTGATATTAGTAATGTTGAATAATTTTTTGTTGATAACAATAGTGATAGATTTTGGTGACGATATAAAACACTAATAATAGTGAAACATTAGTACCTAACAATAGGTAGTAAAATTGAAAAGCTTAATCATGGAAATATTAAATAAAATTGATCCACGAATGGATCGAATTGCTTTTTTGATGTTTGTCGAAATCTTTGCATGTTATTTAAAGTTGTTATCATCGAACCTTTTATCCAATGATAATACACTAGTTTTCTATAAGAAAAAGAAAGGTTAAAAGATAGTCATGTTATAACAGGAATGTAGCATTTACATGAGGTCCATTTCAAAAGTGTTATTAATCCTGAACCCCTCCTGGAATTTAGAGGCAGATATGGGCGAAATTTTGTGTACAACCCAATCCGAATTCAAAATCCGAAAGCTTTTTTAATATCCGAATCGTGACATCTAAAACAGGCTGAATATTTACCTTTAATATTTTTGCCACCTAGTTGTGGTCGCGTGCCCTGTTCGCGTGCCACTCTTGTTGCACTAGATCTAGTATAATTAATATTTATTAAATTAATTACAGGTTTCCTTACTTCGCGTCGAGTGGACGGCGATTAAGTGTGACAATAATTTCGGTTTTCAGGTTATGAAAGTGTCGAATGAGGGTCTGGTGATAAGCGTGTCGTTAAAAGAAAACGGGTGTTAGTGGTACGCTGTACACCTCTACCGCAGCAAATTCGTTACGAAAAGCCGTTGTTTTTTGTGTATCGTTTTGGGAAACTGTACAAACTCAGCGGCAGCAATGTCTTTATGAAATCTACACAGTATAAAGGATCCTTAATTAATAATAGGTATTATATATACATATATGTACATATACACTTTGCATCCGTAATAAAGAACGAAATGCATTTACTGCAATACTGAATGCTTGAAGTAATCCCTTCTCTGTGTAATTGCAAAGCTTTGCAATCTCGATATATAACTAGCAATTTGTCTGTCTGTCTGTAGGCAGGTAAATCGTGTCAGCGGCAATTACTCGCCCCTCGACCGGAAAAACGCGACTTCTTCCGACGGCTGGACACAGTACACGCGAAACAGGAAGATAAAACGTTTCGATGTTTTTATTTTTGTATTGTTGTTAAAAGACCAAATAATGCATGAAGCGTATTTTGCCTTATTGTCGGGGACGTGTAAGGAATTCTCTAAGATGTGTACCACCTCGCTGTTGAATTTGGGTGGAGCTTAGGCCCTTTTCTGATTCTAATCCATGGCGCGCACCTCTTTACATACCATACCATTGTACATTGTACCGTAATAATAAATAATAAATATGGTTTAAACAAATTATCCATACGAATTGATACAATAGAAAGAATACTCATGAAACGATTATATTACAGTAAAATTAAATAGTTGCTAAACAGTAAATATTACAGAAAAGTTAATATGAGTAACCGCAACTACATTCCGAGATAGACATTTTTTTAATAAATTCGAGGAAGTACCCAAAATTTTAAATTCTAACATTTAAGAACATCAATAGGTTAATTACCATTTCTATGACATCATTGGAAAATACCTAAAATTGTATGTATGTAAATTGGATAGCATGTTAGAAACGTGCACATACTGTATATCGGCTTCCACGATACAGTTTAACAACGATAGAAAACAATCGATAGTTTTTTTTATTTCCACGAAGTAAAACTTGCCGTAATAAAATGGTATTGTTAATTATTGCGTTGCGCTTCGTGCTCACTGCCTTGATACCACCCACACCATGTGTTTATGCGATGATCTTTGATGGAACCTTTTGAGTATTGTCCTTAACAGTTATAAGTGATAGGACACTTTAAATACGAGTGGTATGTCCCAGTCTATCGTTAAGACTTCTCATGTAATAAATACACTTCGACACAAGGTTCATCAATTAACCAGTGTAGATGTGTAGAGGAAGCGTTCTCTATATTCTCTGTTCTTTTCATTGCAGTATTTACATTGATTGAGGCACTTATTCTTGTTGAGGCAGCTTAAGTAATATAGCTAGAAGACCTCCTATTGGAAATTGCAAGGACGTGTCAGCCTTAAGTTACAGCTCACAAAAAATAACACACTCATGATCTAAACGGCCAAATGTCTGAAACAAGTTCTTATCATCAGACATAGCGAGTTGTTTATTCAGTATTTTTACAGACATGCCGTACTTTATATGATTAGGGAAATTAAAAACTGATATCCCTATGATTTTGTTCGTTTTTTGTTAGTGAATCTGCGTCCAATCACAAGTACCTACTACAAACGTGCACACTTAATGTGTATTTCTTATCTCATTGCTTCGATTTAATAGAACAAATTGAAATGATTGTTGCGTCCGCAATGGAGCCCTGGAGAGAAAATTCCAATATCCCCAAATTCCGACATGTAGGTACGTGTTAATATAAAATTTACTACTTCTTCAAAACTCATAATTCTTCTCATTTCTGAGACAGAAATGTTCATAACATTTTATGTCTTTGTCGTATTCCTGTGAATTTACGATTGTTCTGTTACCGACTAGAGAATGACGTTCCTTTCGGCTTTTTTCATAAACACAATAGTAGGTACAGGTTTCCGGATTTTCTTTCTTTAAAAATAGCTTATTTTTTTTTAAGTTAATATCACGTTTATTATCATATCATTATTAGAGTTGTGGACGTATGTAAGAAACAATTTCTTCTAAGTTTTAACTGTGAGGGAATAGTGTGGGTAAGTTTTACCTCTTGGGTCTTGGTTATAAATGCGATCGTAATTCAGTATATTCGTTACGTTAATCAAAACGACTTAAAACAAGTATAATAAGACGAATAAAACCTTATTTATGTAAGAAATGTGGTCGTGCGGTCTTACAGACCGCGGTCAGGTCTTGAAGTGAAACACTTCACCACATTTGCAGTAATTTAGCTACCAGATACGAAGATATTGAGTGTTTTAGATGTAGGAAGTATGTGAAAGGGGTTGTACAAGAAATTTGTAAACTGCGGGGTCGCTTAAACCACCCAACGATAATTAAAAGTAAAGAGTAACGTTTATTTAATTGAGATACCGCTGAAACATGCAATGACTGTCTTGTGTACTCTGAACTTGATTGCCAAAATATTAATCAGCTAATTACACTAATAAATTAACTTTTACGTTTCCAACCAAATAAAAGAATCCATTAAATATCCGAGGTCGGGTTGATTATTAATACAGCGCTGCAACCGCGAGGTGAGCTTCACGAAGATTTCTCCAGGGGGCGTGATGGATAGGTCCATCTTTTATTCGCAGGTAAAAAATATGTATCCCGCATTATAGAGAACAGCAGCTCTTTATCGCAAACCATAATGCTGCCATAATGTATGAAGAGAGAGTATGTGTATTGCACTGACCCATGAGATTTTCCCTCTCATTTGCTGCCATAATGACTCACCGTAACTTTAGATTGGTTCAAGATCCTAAGACTGCACGTCTCTTGTGATATGGAATACTGTATATTTTACTACTATTGCAGCTTGGGTTTCAAATACTAGATATTAGGCGTCCATGATTGTCTTACACACTTAGCACATTTATAAACTATTTAGTATTAACAATTATTTGGTCAAGAAACATGGAAATATATAGCAGTGACTACCAGATAGGAATGCGCACTGTTAGACAATACTTGTGATAACAGAGTCAAAATAAAACATGTTTATAACGCAATCATTCGTATAGCTGCAGACTTAAATAGAAAGCTTAAGATTTAGAAAGAGAGCGTTTCCATGACGTCCATGGTCGTTATTTTTTCAATTTTTATATTATTAGGTATTACAAAAGGTACTAGGAATTCTATTATCAAATGTATCGAATATTTAATCAAATTAAACATGTGTGCAACCAATGCAGAACACCCACAAGTGCGAATAGAATTGCGTGTGAGGATTACACGCAATGATCTGTGTGACGTCATTACTCTTCACACTCGGAGCTGATAGTATTACGGCAGACGCCTATAAATACCGTATAAGCATTTATATGTACGTATGAACGTTTAATTATTCGTTTATTATATGTATTATACAAGTTGTTAATCACTACTTCTTAGTGGTTGGATGCGAAGAGCTGAAGATCGAGCTGAGTGGCGTGCTCTTGGAGAGGCCTGTGTCCAGCAGTGAACGGGAGTAGGCTGATAATGATGATGATGAATAATGAATCACTACTTCGTTTGCGTAATATTTATTTGTAAACTTATACCCCTCTAAGCCTAATTACTGTAGTGCTAGTTACCTTCCTGCTAGTTCTGATAACTGGATGTGGCAAACTGAGGACAGAGTGCGGTGGCAAATACCGGGAATAAATTCAGACTCACAGTTACTACTAAAAAAATTAAAATTACAAAAATCCATCTGCTTCAATACAGAGTAAATTACATCTTACACGTTAACTTAATTTCTATATTTTTATATCTATCCATCTCAAATACTTCGAGCAGGCCTTAAACGTAATAAAATGATAGAAATGCAAAATGTATGTTTATGAAAATTATGAAGGTAGGAAGAGGAGGAGGCAGGGATTAATGATCAACTAGTAAGAAAATAAAATGTTTTCAATATAATAATTATAATAATTTGCCTTCCTATTCACCTCTCTTACAAAAAATTAGCTATAACCATGTAGGTACAATTACTAAGAAAATTATCTATAGCCATGTGGGTACAATTACTAAGATCTAATATTAATGGTTACTTGGAATTCGGCGACCGGTTGCTTGCTGACATGTTATTATTTATACAAAAATTAATCTCGCCGTCTATTGGTTACAATTTTTTGCGTTATCTCCATATAATAGTTTTTATAACATCATAATTTTTTTGCTAACCTCTGTTTTCCTCATAACGTGACGGTTCATGACTCTTTATCGCAGAAGAAATATTTTTTAAGCCGGCTACTGATGTATCCGCTTAATTGTTGTGTTTAATTAAATTTGTTTCGACGCACATTTAATTAATTATTTAAATAGTTAAAGATGTGAAGTAATAAAATTTTTCTAATATTCTAGACGTGCATTATCACACCATTAACATTTCCAGGATGTTATGTTTGGCGCATCTTGAATTAGAAGCTCAAATAAGCGACGTGATGTATGTATATATATTATGATGACCGATATCTATATACATATGTGGTATCTATACAATCTATATATACGGTAACTAAAAATAATGTCCTGCCGCCGGCATAAATATTACGTGTTACTGATATGTTTAAAACGCAACTGTTCTTGTTGAAATATGGAATTCAAAACATAGAGAAATATGTAACTGTCGAATTTATTCCCTGACAAAAATAAACGACAACAAACAAAAGTATGTAGAACAAGAGAATCCCATACAACACTGCAATACATGTAAAACCTGTTTCCGCATATATATGAGTGATGGTAATAATTTCATATAAAACGAACCGAGATTGTATGTAGTGAAATAAATAAAATTCCCAATAATCTAATACGAATTATCGTACCGTGAACAGCGCGCTTTACAACCTGCATACGTGACTGCAGACAGCAAGACGCCCGACCAATCGATACCTAATCGAGTGTGCTATATATAAATTATATGCACGAATGCATTATAACATAATCTCTCGTGTAATGTTATAAAACTGTAATCGCGTTGGTGTGTCATGGAAATAATTTTATAGATTATACGTAATACGCGCATAAAGGATGGACTGGTAGAGCGTGATGCGTTGTGTTAGTTAAATGTATTATTGTTATTTTATTATCACGCCAGGTCATTTTCAGGATATGCAAAGAGTACAGAGCGATAAATATCTCTATCCTTACTTCATCCTATCGTTCATGACTGTCTTTAAACATGTATACCGGTTTCGGAGACTTGTAACTCCCGAATCGCTCAGTAGCCAATGTGAATCTTAGTCAATGTAAATACGCCTTGGCCATCGTTGGCAACTGCGTCCACCAAATTTCGCATTGTATATCTGTTTTCGAATGATTAAAATGTATGTAACATTGTAATATAATTTTTAATAATGTAGCCTGATGAAATAATAAGCAATGTCGACTGGCGGAGAATTTTTGAAATATTAAGTACGCATTTTGTAGCTTTATGTGAAAATTATAGCAAAGTGAAACAGATGAATATATAAATTCTTGATAACAGAATATCGTGGCTCAGAAAATTACCTTTCTTTGGGCTTGATGAGAACTTAGAGGAGACAGTACAAAGTAAAACCTATTCAGCACTGAATCCGATAGATAAATACAATCATGGTGTCGTGATAATAATAATGTTTTTGAACACTAAGCAGGGCCATCTGATTAAAAACAACATAACACCACGCCTAAATTTCCACAAAGGGGAAGACAGAGGTGTGTAGTAGATACCATGTTTTAACCTTTATAATATATGTCCCATGAAAGAGGTGGCAAACGAATTACCACACAGCACATCTTTATTATTTTAATCCTCATTAAATCCAGTCATTTCTATAGGGTGAATGGTAAGGGTAGCTTGAGACGCACACGAGCATAGCGTTACCAAAGACAGTCCAGTCGACCTTTGAAGAAAAGTTCTTTTCATACTGTTTTTCATCATCATTTCAAATGCCTTTGAAGAATACCATGTAATAGAGCTACGAGAATAACTCAGAGAAACTCATTCCGGCTCTCTCGTCTGTAGTAATGAAGATTCCGTGTAAAAGAA
>DWDT01000919.1:0-17875 GCA_018245595.1 Microceris scylla | reverse complement strand
TATTTATCGTTGGTCGAGTGGTTCAAAGCGCGACTGCCGATCGGGAGGTCCTAGGTTCAAATCCTAATACTATTGGATTATCCAAATTATTATTTTCTTATTTATTATCCTAATTCTATTGGATTTTTAACTTATTTTTTAGTACCTTTTTCTATTTCGTTTGCCTACCTCCTCAGACATTACAGGCGTGATTTACGTTTGTATAATTTTTACACCTAAACACAACAAATATTCTTCCTCATCATACAAATATTTCTCCTGGGTGGGAATTGAACCCACGACCCCAACCTCATTAGTATGTAGGTACTTCGTAGCCGCTGGGCCAACGGATGCTAATTCCTGTTTAAAATTTCCAAGTAAACATGTTTTTATGTATTTGCTAGGCTGAGATATTACGGCATCCTCAATTCAATGGTCATATTCCTGAGACAAGAGATAGATCGCATGCAGAAAGTCATATCGCTGGTGAGGACCACGCTGAAGGATTTGTTGCTCGCTATCGACGGCACGATTATTATGAACGAGGCAAGATTACTAATCTTTCAATGGTTATTGTTAATAATATGACTAATGACGCTGTTGTACGTATTTATTGACATGTGACTGATAATAATTAATCATTTTCAATGTAAATGTCACAATACACGTAAATATCTCAATAGCAATTTAGAAGTTTCAAAAGACATGTTTTTGTAGAAATAGATGTAGGTAACACAAAACCGTGGTTGAATCGGTTTTACAATAACAACGTAGAATTTCTGTTTATGGATGTGTGTTCGTATATATTTAGTAATGTAATAACATACATATATTAAGAAAAAGTTTAGAAAACATCGAATGCAAACTATCTTGACTTTGGCAAATCTTAATAGATTCTTTTTTCGCTTAAATGCTATATTTTAACATCAGGCGCTTCGCGATTCTCTGGACAATATCTACGATGCGAAGGTGCCGAACATCTGGCTTAAGAGCTCCTGGTCTTCTTCTACTCTCGGCTTCTGGTTCACGGAGTTCTTGGAAAGGAATATTCAGTTCTCGTCGTGGTGCTTCCAAATGAGACCTTACTCATTTTGGATGACTGGGTTCTTTAATCCTCAGGGTAACATTATCTTATTTCGTATGAGGAGAGTGATGGATGTAAATACAGACATACAGGTCTGTAAGGATTTGGCAAGAGAGATGTTTGGCACTTCGTTCTTACTGCATACTCGGTAAAATGACCTGACGTGATAATTTAACAATGTTATTAATAATGCATTTATTTAGCAGGATCTTTCATTTTCCTAATCAAAATAATTTTTGGTCTATTCTAGTCCCTAAATATCACAGGTTTTGTCAAAGCCAAGTTACGTTAATAGGTAGATCATACTTGTAACTACGAGTTGTATAAAAAGGTTTCCTGACTGCTATGAGGCAAGAAGTAACAAGAGCTCATAAGGGCTGGGCTCTGGACATGGTGGCCCTACATAACGATGTCACGAAGTTCCCTTACGAAGAAATCAAGGCACCACCGCCGGTAAGTCGCTGTTTAATTTAATGTTTTGAATTAACCTCTACCTCTTTTTAAATAGTTTCTTTTTTAAATCAAGGTGAACTCCGATGTGATTCGCATGAAGCTAATAGGTACCTAATTATGATATGAAATATGTCTTCATCCTAGAAATGACGTTTCTTTCATTTATTGTTCTATTAGTGGTTTGGGTTTTAGGCTTTTGTCGTCTGCTTGTCTGTTTGCTTGTATTACGAGAGCGATGAATGTAGGAGCACGTCAAATTTGTAAGGATGGATATATTTGGCGCTGCTCTCTGACCACCCCGCAAGCGTCACAGCTTTTTAATAACAATTGTTCACCAGGAGGGAGTATATGTCCACGGTCTTTTCCTGGATGGTGCCGGATGGGATCGGCGTAATTTACGCCTGACAGAGTCCACATTGAAGGTGCTGTACACTGCTCTGCCCGTTGTCCACGTGTACGCCATCAACTCCACTGCGCCTAAGGATCCCAAGTTGTACCAGGTATGTGTATTCTACTCATACATCATAATTTTTTTTGTGGATGCACCGTTGGCAATGTCTCCTCTCAGAATGAAAAGGTTTAAACCATAATCCACCGCGTTGACCAAATGCGTGTTGGCTGATTTCAACAGATATATAAAAAAATTATAGAGAACGCCAATGAGGTGCACAGGTTTCCTTCATCGTGGTGCGCCAGGATTTGAACCCAGTACTACCGTAGTAGTAGGCTGAATTCTAAAATAGTACACTGTCACTACTAATCCAATGTTTTTTATTACAATTGTAATGTAATACAACGATCGAGAATTAATAACTAGTGGTGTTCGTAAAATCATATCCTATTTCAGTGTCCGGTTTACAAGAAGCCGCGTCGCACTGACCTGACCTTCATCACGCCGCTGTGGCTGCCGACCGTCAAAAATCCAGATCACTGGATCCTTCGAGGAGTGGCCATCCTATGTGATATTAAATAATTAGGAAGACAATTACCAGTACAAGTGCTCGAACACGCAGTTATTTTCAAGAATTCAGTTTCTTAAGCGGCAGTGTAGTTTGTTCATGCATACAATGTGAGGATTTTGTACACGAGTTATTTATATATTCCATTTATCTATTACGCCTTGTTAGATTGTATACATTTTTAAATAAATACACACTTGTTAAATTTAAATAAGTTTTATTACTTCTGAATAAAGAAATGGAAGCATCGAGAGGTATTGCGATATTTTATATACAACACATATTTTTATCTTAGCATACTAAACAATACTGACTTTGAAAAACTGTACAAAATGTTCCATTTCGGCCGGTTGAAGAGTATCCTTTCTAACGTGACTGTTCAGAATGTCAACCTCTATGAGAAATTCGAAGCTATAGAATCTCCGGAACAGCTAAACGAACGTTAATTGACCGTTTGTTAATATTGGACGGAGAATTCGCTGATATTATTGACTTCAGATTGTTGAATCAATTTGGGTATCGCATATTCGTTGTCATAATTGTAAATTCGATTTGTCGTAGGTACTTACTTATATTAAATTATTTTTTTCCCACGAATAAAACCATCGATGTATACTGACGGATGACCGGGCTGGTTAGGTACGTAACGGATCACACAACAGTCGCTAGACTAGATGATTTTGTTCGTCAGATTAACAAGGCCTACATTGAATTGATCTAAGTTTTTTTTTGTTAATTATTAAGTCTAACACTTTGGCAGTTGTATAGGTACACAAATTAATGAAATCAAATATCAGTCTATAAATTGTTATTCGTGTTAATGATATTGTGTAATTTGTAATATGACAATGTTAGAGGCGAATATCGACGATACATGAGCACCTACTCGAGTATATACATATACATATTATGAATTACAGCAAATAACGAGATCTAGCATTACTAACGGTATTACAACAAGTAACTAACAGAATACAACAATATTATAAGCTGAGTGTTATACATACAGTCTTATCCGTAGTATTATTATATAGAACTAACATATATACTTTAGCAATAAACACCTAGGTTCCTTAACACAATAACATGTTCGGTCGTACTGCATCTAACGGTCGGCTTAGTATTATTAAGTCTTACGTTATTTATCATAGATTAACCCCAATACATGCACTCGAATGTGTAGATTAATATAACTTACCAAATAAATAATAACTAAGTAACTCGCTGTCGCAACGACATACATACAAAAGGAGTACTACGTACTAAAAGTAGGAATTTATATGCATTCGTGAAATGAAATCTAACGTAATTTTACAGTCGCCTTTGGCAGTACGATATAATAAAAGAAATATTATTGCACTTGATAAAACATGTAATCTTGCTGTCTTTGGATTTCTTGGGTTATTCTGATTTTAGTCTCTTTTACAGTCGCCTCGAAAGTTACCAAGAGGTTCCACGGATCTTGACCTAGGTGCTCTGAAAATATATTGAAATTGTTAGACAATTGAGAATTTGCACACAAAATGTTTTCAAATATTGATTGTTTAGTTTACCTTCTTCTTGAAAGCGTCAGTTCTATTTTCCCTTCCTTTACTTGTTTGAAAAGCGATATGGCCCCAGCATGGCTCAGTCCACGGGTCGGCACATTGTTTACTGACAAGATCTCGTCACCTGAAAAAATATATACGTATCCATAGTCATGTTCATCATTATCAGTATACTTCCGTCCACAGCTCGACATAGGCCTCACTAATAGCACATCACTGAGCTAGATCTCCAGCTTTTCGCATCCAATTCCATGATATTTACATTAATATACCATAACTAAAATCGAATAAAATACAGTAAACATGAGTAGAATGTTACCTTCAAAGACAGTTCCTTTGTCAGCCGCTTGTCCGTTTGGAAAGACTGTTTTGACAAATATTCCCATTTGCCCCTTCGGTGAGTCTGTTCCTCCGACGATACTGAACCCAAGACTTTTATGGCCAGGACCTTTCCAAAATCCGATTTTGTGTATTGTGGTGTGTGAAGTAGCGTAGTGTTGGTTTTCGTTTTGTATAGATGCCTTATACTCCTGTTGTCGCGATATATGTGCAGCGTAATTAGGGGGACACCTCTGCGATCCGACTCTACTGAAGAATCGATTACGGCTGCTACTCCGTAATTGTTCCGGAATGCTTTCAAACGATCTATTTTGATAAAGCCTTGGCACATGCTTAATGTAATGCGATGTGTTTTCTTTACTTTCGTTGGAAGCATTATCGTTGCACGCGTATTGGTTTACCATTGCCGGTGGTCGTGAGCTATGAATGGATATTGGTCGGTAATGATTACTATTCGTATTCCTGAGGGTGGGTGACGATCGCACAGAAACTTCTATATTGGTTATATTTTGTAACGACGCTTGTGATTGCGAGTAGCCACGACGTTCTAATAATTTCTCGTCGTCACTCTTTTGGTTTGATAGCATTAGGTTATTATTAACTTGTACACCAACTTCACATTTTTGGTTATTTTCGGCTCGCTCATGGGGTCGTGCATTGGTATTTCTAATATTCTGTTTATAATATTGATTTTCACTTGGAAAATGAGTTTCAATAGTTATTTGATTGGAAGATAGCGGTTTATGTACTGTTTGAGAAATTAAATCAGGTGGCACACTTGATGGTGTAAGTTGCTGATCGACAGGATGACTGTTTATAATCCGACTTAAAGTAATAGGCGTTATTTCATCGTGTGCCATAACAAGATCTACTTGATAGCGTTGAAATAGAGCTCCTTCTTCAAATGTAGCTTCAGTTGAACAAGAGTTAACAATATGCTGAACTTCTTTTAGAGATGACAATCCTCTAAGAACTTTACCGTTAACATTCACGATTTCATCGCCTATTCGAAGTCTACCGTCCCTGTGAGCTATACCGTCAAAATCGAGTTTTACAACGATATACCGAATTTCATAATTAGAACCCCCACTGTCAAAGTCTACACGATGTTGAGCCAAGTAAACGCCCAAACTTTCATCTAACCTCGATTTAAGTAGTCTTATCTTCCTAAAGCGTTTCGTACATGGACCTCTTCCAAGTATATCCGTTTCTTGAACTGAACGCACCGGTGAATTTTTTTCTGAACTCAAAATGTTTTCGTTAAGATTTGGCGTAGACGAATGTTCTATTGGCAGCAGTTGAGAATGTAACAATTTAATTTTTCTTGTTTGCACGCGTTCATCCAGCGTAATAGTTTTATAGATATAGGGTGTCTTTTTATTCAAGGTTTTCTTTGGTAAAGGTGGTGGCTTAGCATCGTTGTAATCATTTGATATGTGACTGTTAATCGTATTTGACATTATAATATTGTCTTCATTTTCGTATTCGTTGCGCGTACTTTTGTCTAAAGGAAATAGTGCACAGGGCGTTGAACTTCTCCTAGCTGGAATATGTACTCTGCTCACGTTTATTTTCTGATTCAAACTTAATTGTCTCGAGAAAGACTCATTAGTAATTTCATCCTTCGTGCTCATATTCATATTTGATTCCGCCCGAAGCGCTCCACAAGAGAAATGACTTGAGTATCCAGGAGGTGAATGATTGATATGTTCGTCGGTCGGTCGACCATCACTATCATATCCAGATTCATTAGAGCTTACATAGTTACTTAATCTATGAGCTTGAATCACTTCTTGGTGAATACTTTGAGTAGAAGATGCTAAATCAGTTTTTAAATCGTGTGCTGAACCGACGAATGAACTATATTCATATACAGGTAAACTATTTCTATTTCTAGGTATCATCATTGGATCGTATTCTACCGGTGCTCTTTGAGAAATCATGGATGACCTACGGGGTACTTCATCATTTCGTTGACACAAATACATAGCTCCGTCAATATCATTAATACTTTTCATAGAGTCCCTAGCGTAATCAATATTGTGTGTTAACGAATTGTTAATAATTATGTTATCTTCATGGACGGATATGTTATCACTGCTTTGGTATCGCTCTTCAGACCGACAGGCTGTCATAAACATCTTATCTCTTCGGAATTTAGGTGACTTGCGATCGATTCTCTCTGAAAAACTTTGCCTTACAGAAATTGTTCGATGTTGTGAAGCAATGCTATTTTCTTCAGGTAAAACAGATAGTTTCGATCTTAAAAATGCATATGGGAAATTTGGTTTCTTACATGCACCATTGCTTGATTGTCCATCTAGTTTAGGTATATTATCACAACTGATAGCTTTAGTAGAAGAGCCTACTAATGTATCATCAGACAATAAGATCTGATGTTTTAATTTCAACGGAGAAGTCTTATTTTCATTAGTAGTATTTTGTAAATCTATATCATCTGATGGGTCATCAGCCTTAACATAGGTAGAAAGATGCGAAGTTGAACAGCTGCGGTAAAGGGAGGGACCATTTGTCGAAGCATAGTTTTCGGATCCTTTTTGATTGGTAAGAGACTGTGATTTTGAGGAATTTAGCATTCCCGTCGAACCCATGCGATGAAAGAAAGATTTAAAAGGGCTTGGAGACCTATCCCTTGAACTGCTTCTAACAGAGTCAGTGTCGTTTTCTTTCTTTAAAGATGCTGAATCAGAACTGCTACGGCCCATTCTCCAATTTGGTTTCTTCTTGTATTGTCCCGACCCGTTTGATAAAGAATCTTCTGCTGAGGATTCGTTTGAAGGGGATTGCGATTGTTCAATCGGTTCTTTGACATCGGTTTTCTTCAACATATCTAGTTTTTTCCCCATTCGACGGCCCCACGTGGCGAACACTGAAAAAAAAAAGAAACAATTTTCTATTTTGTGCTATATTATGTTAATACGGATACAGTACGAAAGATTTTATTTTCATTAGAGTAGATATTAACATTGGCATTTATTAGCGGACACATTTCTTTTACGTTTTAAAATTTGACACTAGTAGTTCGCTGTAACTTGTAGAAATTTAGAGCTTACAAAAATATAGATACTATTATTAGTATTTGCCATGGAAATGTAGATATAGTAAATATTTGTATGTCCATTATTTTTCAAATTTCCCTGAAAACCACCAACAAAGTTTTATGGTTATTATATACTTAATGATAGGATCGAGTCCGGTTATTATTTTAACTATAGAAAATCGATTACTAGCTGCACTCCAGCCAGGTTTCAGACTAACAGTCAGAGTTTTCGGTCAAGCTTCTATCATCCAAAATATTTTACACAAATTGGATATTGAATATGCTCTATTTTTTTTTAATATCTAAACGATTCTATAGTTTTATAGATCTATGTAAAGTTGAATCAGATTGTACAATTTTCAATACCTTTCTTCATCTCCTTGACGTCGTCGTCCATGACCATGGCGGGGAGTGCGGTGACGAGCGTGTAGTCGTGTGGGGTGCGTGGCGGGGCGGCGGCGTCTCGGCGCGGAGACGGCGTCGCGGCGGCCGGCGGCCCGGTCACTTCCCTGCGCTTCGGCCCGCGGAAGAGGCGCATGATGACCGATCACGCAACCATTGCGCCACACCGCACGCGCAGATTGCTCTACGGAATTCAGAATACTCTTCATCTTTGTAACGAAACAATAGGAAAGAGTCTATACGGGAGGTACTTGTAACTATAATGTAATATTTTTTACTGCTATTTAGAGCAAAGTTGGAGCACGTCAGGTCTGTGAGAATACATTCGATGATCTCTGCCCGATCTAAAACAAGCCTTAAGCTACACTATCTAAAATATCCCAATAATAAAACTAATCAAACAGTTTCATTTATATCATGATTTGGTTAAAATATACGAATCAAAAATATGTAGACTAATGTAAAAGCGGAAATCCACGAACATATTATTTGGTGAAATCAACCGCTGCGGCCGGTGGGCTTATTGTTGAAAACGACCTTTAACTTTTAATGCCTCAAATGTTGCTTAATATACACAGGTTACAGAGGGAAAGTCTTTGCAGTTACTACCTTTTATTAAAACGAAACTAACATGAAGTATATAGTTTTTTTTTTGTTTCAGTGTTTTATTTGTGTTACGTATTTTATATTATAGTGTTTGGTATTTTCTATATATTAAAACGCGATGAGGAATGTTTAAGATATATATGTAGGTATATACATATGTATAAGCTCCTTTGCCTGCACGGAGACGTGCGAGATTTGATATAATTTACATAGAGCAGTGGAGAGCTAAAATGTATGTATTATAAGTTACTAATACATTACATTAAAAACATCTATTGTTTGGGTTCCAACTGTCAATGTCAGACACATAATGGTCTGTTGTCAAATAATAGAACAGAGTAGAGATTTATAGAAGCATGCATTTTGATGTAAGATAATAATAAATTACTGTCTAGTTTAGAGCTCCCTTTTTACAAATTAGTACAAATATTACGTTATTTCAAATCATATATAAATCATGTTTAGATTGTTAGAAAACTTAGATTCTATACACCGTTTAGGAGAGCCAGTTACAGGAAACATAGTATCGTTCCACAAAATTATGATTATTGAAACTAAATGCGATATGGTTTAGTCACTTTATATTAAAATATTTAGATAATATAATTGTAATGTTTATTTAATAT
This sequence comes from Microceris scylla, assembly GCA_018245595.1. NCBI lineage: Eukaryota > Metazoa > Arthropoda > Insecta > Lepidoptera > Hesperiidae > Microceris > Microceris scylla. The sequence goes on along the minus strand of DWDT01000919.1, from coordinate 8,819 downwards.
TTCTACGTCATATTGTCTACTATCTGTGTGGGTAACTTTAGTTCATAATGAAAACACTTGATTTCATAAACGAAGCTCTACATTATAACACTACACGCATCTAATGTAAATGCTACGATATTATACTTAGTAAAGGTTGTTTATTAAATGTTTATTAACTCGCGATACATAATGATGTGAGTAGTTCGCAAGTATTTGTCTTAAGCATAATCAACGCGAAATATGAACGTATTCAACAAAAAACCTTAATCAATGTATAGATCGTTAAACTATAATTGCTTCGCAACATTTTAATCGATTTCATTCAGTTGACGTGAACTAAATACATAAAGGCTTGAGTAAATTTTGTATAGAAAATGTATATTACAATACTTTTTAAGTTGTTTATTAAGTATACCAATTGCTGGACGAGAGCACTCCATTGCCTGCGCCTTCAGAGTTTACAAGCGCGATGTTATGTATACCAATTACTGTAGAAACATTATAGACATCTGAGCCTTTTCATGGTATTCAATGGAGATATGAAAAGATGGTGAGTAAGATGGTGAGTGATAAGACAAATATTTCGTTACCGCAGCAGCCGGTCTAGAAAGCTGTGGAACTTACATACACCCCTAAAGCGGCCAAGATTAAGTACAGAAGAATTATCATGATATCTCTTCTTCGTTTTTATTTTCTGACATAATAGTGATTTTAGCTGCGATTAAAGGTGTATGATTTTATTTTAACGCAACATCATGCATCATGTAATGCCTGAAGGTGCAGGCAAAGGAGTGTAGTACATCCCCACTTTTCACCAGTTACGTTTATGTTCCACGGAATAGGTGGTGGGCCTATTGCCATACACCGGGCACAGATCCAGACTCCGAGTCACTACTAGAAATTCTAAATTAGAAAAATACAATAGTAGGTACCTGACCCGGGACTTGAACCCAGGACCTCCCGATCGGCAGTCGTACTTGCAACTACTCAACCAACGAGGCAGTCGATTTTATTTTCCTCTGCCATTAAAAATACTTATTATACACTTCTTGACAATATAACAGAGTGGCATACATTCGCCCAAACGTGATTAACGTCAGGAAAGGCAATTATCGGTCTTATTATTGCGATATAACAATTTAAACGTGGACGGAAACTTGCCATATACTATTATGATAATAAACACGAGTAATGAGACCTGTCGATGAAAAACAGGACAAATAACGGTGATACGTAAGGATGTCGATCGTTCCAAACTGTCATTAGGCTCTATGTTTGATTGACACTCGCTCAAATAGCAGATATAATTCAGTTTTCTTACTACGCGTTTATGTTAATTTATCATCGCGTGTGAGTCATCGTAATAAGTGTCAATATAGTGGTCGGGCTGGAGTGCCGGAAACCCATGTGGTTCCGAGATACTAGTCGTGATAACTTGCTGCGTTCACGACCAGTCGCGCGACTCGACTAACGTCCCATTTTTACACGACCATTCGAGTGAACTATTATGGTAATGGCATAAATATTGCTATTCATATTATAATTACGATGACGTCCTGTTCCTAGCGTGCTAACGTTTTATGCACTGTCATTCCATGTACTTATATAAATGCAGTGGTTCTCCGTACGTGCGCGCAGACAGTTCCATGAACGATTTTCTATGCTAATTACAATGCATATATCTAATTACAATGCATAGAGATTTTTTTAATTAATACAGCTTAGGTACTATGTAACAATGTAATAACCAGTGGGATTTCTCCGCCATATATGTGCAGTTATGGTTATATATTATTATGGTTATTATGGAAAAATATTAGAAAAACACATAGAAAATCAACTGCATACTTTTATAATAACATATTATAATAGAGTATTCATTCCGCTATGGTAGAGATGGTTGTTATGTCTTATGAGGTAAGTTTGTGCTCATAATAATCTATGCTGCAAAAGGTTAAATAATATTTTATACACCTTGTTTAGGTTATAAAATTTAAATTAAATAAATTTCAGAAGTTGATAAAAACAAATATTGATTTTAATACGACTAAACGATCCGCAGATAAGCGAACATCAGTTAGACTTACTCGTAATACGGTGAATTCTAAATCTTTCCTAACTCTACGTCCGATAAAGAAAGGTTAATTTAAATTGATCTGTAGGAAATTTTTAAACGTAATAAAATAGAATAACATTTCTTGTAATAAAAGTTAGATTTGAAACTGCGGTCGGCGGCGGTGTTTATGGGGCATTTAAAGTACGGTACGACCACTTTTAATTATAGGAAAATAAAAATTTATTAGCTTGTGGCTATGGTCCGGTGCCACGGATGCGGATAGGGAATAAAATTGTTGAAATTACGTTTAATTCCCGCGTGGTCTTAACGTGAATACGTCCAGAGCCTACCAGAAATAGTCGTTCACTTACCGTTTCTGTAATAGATTGTCTGTTTCACAATGCATATTCAACTTTCATGCGCACGTGCGCCGCGTCGCGGATGAGATGACTGAAGTTGTGTAACTTTGCAAATACATATGTACGTAGTTTTTCGTGACAGTTATGTTGATTATATTTCTAAAGCTAGGTTCATAGGATTTAGCAGATGTACAACGTTTGTATGAAAAATAGTTGGCAAACTCATCAGTTTATCCATTTAAAGCCAGTAATCATTATATCTACATTAATTTACTTGAAATAAATCAAGATTTATTTGTTTTTAATATGAATGAAATAGAATCGAATTTGTACACGAAAAGTATATATTAGAAAGATTTATATGATATTCTAGTTCTTCATCATCGTCATATTAGCCTTTGTTGTTCCACTACTGAACACGGCCTTTGCCAAGGTACGCCAAGACACAAGGTGCATTATTGCATTCAACCATAACGTCATTAAATTGACAACACGACTAATTGATTAAATATTAAACTACATTGTAGGAAACAAGCGTGTATAATATTTGTTGTTTAAGCATTACATATTTATATCTGTGATACGTTTAATAATTACATAGTGAGGTATGTGGTGTCGGCTTCTAATTTATTTTACAGTAGGTAGCGTTCTTTTTGTGTTGGTGATCGCAGAGGTTGTAAGGGTCGTTTATATATTAAAGATATTAAAACGTAACTTCACGCCTATAATCCCCGAAGAGGTGACAGAGGAATGCAGAACACTCCCACGTTTCACCGGTTACGTTTACGTGCCACAATGGAATATTATAGGTGGTGGGCCTAGAATTATTATTAAAGATATTACATGTTTTAAATAATAATTTTGACATTCGGTGCTCTCTGCCTACTCCGGAAGGCATAATGATATAATAATAACAATAACACACTTTTCAACATTTATGTTTTATCTTTATCATATTACATAATTGGAAATTCATTGTTGTTAAAGTAACCGTATCGAACATTGTAAAAGTCGTAAAATTTCATTTAATTAAAATTGTTTTGTTTTCTTGTATTGTTTGTTATTTTGTATTTTGATTAAAGTGAACAAGGCCATCGATTTTATATTCCAGTATTACAACATTGAATTCATTTAATTTACCTCAAGTAGTGATTTAGGACTTTATGTACTCTATTTGGTTTTAATGCGAAATTTCATACTCGGGTTTCATAAAAAATGTGATAGATAGATCACAGTTTTCATCGTCAACATTATTCCTGTCTCCGTCCAGTGCTGGACGTTGGCCCTTCTCATAACATGCCACTGAGCTCGATCTTCAGCTCTTCACATCCAATCGCTGCCAGCCACTTAGCGTACATCGTCACTTCATCTAGATGGAGGGCATCCGATGCTATGTTGCCAACACCTAGCCTCCAATCTAGAACATGTCTACTCTATCGGTTATTTGTTTTGCGACAGATCTACCAGCCCACTACCACTCCAGCTTGCTAATCCTATGGACTTTGTCGATAACTTTAGTTGTCTATCACATTGTTTCGGATTCGATCCTTTACCTCCGAGATTTACCCCTTCCATTCGTCGTTCAGCAACCTTCATATGAAAAATTACTACCGACATTAAAGAGGACTACCTTTAAAATATATTCTAATTCATTATATATGTAAGATTTCTCTACAAAGTTGCACCCAGGATAATCCGTAAATAGCTCAGTAACGCCATAATTCGCAACTATTCAGCAAAAACGCACCGTCGTGACAGCCTCCACGAATCTTGCTGGCACAAGATTTCTAGATTACTCTACACTTAAGATTCCTAGCGGGTGAGTGTAAGGATGCCGTGCAAGCCTCCATTCCTGGGCCCGATTTGTTTATGTACCCAGTAATTACGCTCTTCTTAATGGCGCCAACGGAGACCCGCATTATCTCTAAGAACGTACTTAAGTATTTTGCTACCGGAAAACACAGCCGCTGCAAATAGGCAACGTCGACGAGTTTCAAAAGTTTAAAAGGTTTCATTTTTTTGAGGCATACCAAGTTTTTCAAAAATTGAAATTAAATCATTTCGTGACCCGAAAATTTTTCTGAATAGTGAAATCAGTGAGTGAATAAGCGAGTGAGTTTCATATAGTATCACATTCAGAATGTATATTCAACTAAAATTGTTAAGTTGTATAGTTACAATATTCACAAGCATTAAAAGTATTTTCCTCAAGTCACAAAAATGTAAATTTCATATTTAAATTGTGTGCTACATAAGTACGAGTATAATTATATTCGTATGAATAATCATGCAACTGGTTATAAAATAAAATCAATGATAACAACAACTAGTTGCTTTAAGGAAGTTCAGTTTATATTGCCTCATTTCCCATTGATATTGATATTGTTTCCGGTTCCGCTGCACCTAGTCTTTGAATTTTATATCTGAATGGACTTTAAATTTGAACTGAAACACAATCCTTGTAAAATCCAAATTTTCGTAAAGTGAATGTATACTGTGTTTTCTTTCATTATATTTAACCAAAAATTAATGGTATGTAATATTTTAACAAGTATTCATGTTCACTATAATATATGTTGTTTTCTTTCGTAATATTTAAGTACTTTAAGATTATTGGACATATACTTAGCATGTGTTCACAACATTTTCACATGTTATAAGGAGAAAGAAGTGAATAAAAAAATAGTCAATAAAAAAATGTTTTAGTAACTTTTAAAATTATAGTAATCTAAACGACTCCTTATTTACTTTTCAACGTTTCGTATGTACACTATATACATAAATAACTTAATTATGTATCGGCTTAAAAACATATGGATGTACGTTAGGTCGGCTTGAAATGATATTTTTCTGTGGGCGTTTATCATATAAATTTCTTTCTAATATCTATTTATCTATTGGATCTACGGTATCTAGTTAACCTACTGTATCTACTTACCTGTTAGTAGCAGGGTAAAGGAATAAGCGTAGTGTTCCCGCAATTCGGCTTATTACATTTGTCAAACAAGTGACGCGGTCCGCTGGTGTAATTGTTGTGTTTACACTGTGCGCTTTGTTTGTGACATGCGAGTGCCGATGTGTACGGCGCTCGGACTGCGTTTGACGGCCATTGACATCGCTACGCGGCAGGTGCGCGCTAAATAATACGCGCGTTGCTTCTCACTAATAGCGCACGCACGAATACGCAATACAAAACGACTACTAACAAAATCAATCGTATCTATACACGTGTATAAAATAACACAAAACCGTAATAATTGTAAATTAAATGAGAATGTATGCGTATCTCTGTTGTTCTATTCGACTAATAAAGTGTAGATCGCAGATCGAAACACTCCAGCGCTTGGCACGAAACACTCACGCCCCAGATGTTACATTGTTTATGCGTTAAGGCCCTTTGCATTTACCAGAAATCTCAATGCGGTTGTAAAGTTGCTAGTACATTAGGTATATAAATACCGCGGATGACTCACCTCATGCCAGGAATTCTCATGGAGCAGACGCTCTGCGGCAACGAGCAGGCGACGCTTGACTGAAAATCAAATAAAAAAAACATTCAGAAACGAATGTTTTCTATAGATGTTTCCAAATGCAAACTTTTTAAACTACCATAACAGTAAAAAACATAACTTTTTATAATTGGACGCGTGAGGTTTTCGTATTTATTATGTACGTTAATATTTTAACGTATTTAACATTGTCGTATGATGCAACTGTTAAATTATTAAAACATTCGTATATTAAAAATGTTCGTGCGTCGAAATGTTTGCTAATTGAGTTCAATGTTAATTGCGACTCACGGAGTTTATTAATGATAGAGCGATGCGCTTATCGTATCGTATGAAAGACGATTTAAAATTTAAATGGAGTCAAAAAAGCTTCACGACATTCTTATCTTAAATGATGTAGAGAATAAAATTTAATTGCTTTATAATAACACGTGAATGGGCATTCCACGTGACTTCTAATAAAACTGAAGATCACCACGCCGCGACGCGAAGGGATCGGAAACATAAAAATTCCATCACGTAAATAATGTTTTATCGCCATCAATAGGACAATGGGGCGGCTTTGTGAGAGCGTCTAATGGAAACCTACGAGGTTCGGACCTCGGCGCGCCGTCACACGCAAACAGATTTATGCGGTGTTCCGATTTGCAATTTCATTTGTTATTTCATGTCGGAGAAGTTACCCGTCATGCTGGTGGTGGAGACCGCGTTGTTCAATGCTTATCAGTGCATCAGTTGCGGTAATAGGTGCTTTGTGTATCAGTATTGACTTTCGTCCGTATTACGCCTTTATAGCATAATTTAGGGCCAAGTTGGAAGAATTTGACTTTTTCTGCAGCAATGTAGTATATGTTGATGCTAAAATGTGGCGGGAACCTAATCATAAGATTATCCGGTTTAAAGTCAAGTTTTTTGATCGTTGGCTAATGTTGGATACTATGTTCTTTTGCAAAAATGATTTTATCTTTAATTTATTGCTTTTCAGATTACACTAATGGTTTACAGTGGAAATTTTAGCTAAATCCGAAAAAATGTTAAAAATGGGGCAAACGTTTAAAAAAACCTTATCTAAAAAGTCTTTTGTTCAAACATGTTGTCTAAAAATAATTGTAAAAAAATAAAAATAAAAAAAATAATTGTTAAAAAAAATTGTAAAATATCATATACATACGTATATTATACATACGAGTAATATTACATTAGATTTCATCTGCTTATATTTTAAGTCAGACCGATCACAGATTTAATTAAGAAGTTGTAAAGATTTCTTTTTTCAGATTGTGTCAGTCCCAGTGAAGCAATTATTATTATATTTTCAATGACGATGATATATACATAGATTAAAATTCTACCACCTTCGCTGTACAACATTTGTAAGACACAGGCGAACTAAATCTTTTCTTAAATGACCTATAAATTCCACTGGCATATTTTCTTGTCAGCTGTCTCTGAGCAACTACTCAGAAACTAAGGTGTTAATTTCATAGGTAGACAAATTAACATCATCCCCGTATATCCACGAAAGTGAAGTTTACTCCCACAATTCACAAGTTATGTTATACATGTCATCCTGGAATAGAGGATGAGCCTATTAAGCAAGCAACCGATATAAGTGAGTAAGAATATATATTAAAAATAACTAGCACTTAACAGTAATTACACTGGTGACTGCACAGAACCCACCGCACAATGCAGTTCCGGTGAGCACGCACGCGGTACGAAACGCTTCGTGCGCGGTCCGTGCCGATAACACACAAAGCGGGGCGCTCAACACAAATCTCAATCAAAAATAGAAATCCGATTGATCCATGTTGAATATGTACGAGAAACTCAGCGTTACACTTTTTTTATAACGCTCTATTATCATAGCAAACTTTTTCTATTATGCGAACTAACAGACGTGAACGATATAGTTATAGAACTAAGTATTGATAGTCCTGTTTCCTCGTTTGCTGCTTTCCTCATTAAAAATATGCCTTAAAATGCCCATGTTATTTTTAAAATATGTTTGTCGAGTCCATTTTAATAGAATACGGCACTATTTTGTGGCAAAAATGTTGCCAGAATCTAAAAGAATTGAATTTTCGTTGCATACAACACAAATTTAGTAGACAAATCCAAATGTTTTACGGTTCTTAAAATATGCCAATTCTGTGACTATACAAACATAATAATCAAAAAGCCACGTTAAATTATTAAATTACAGGAAATATAATAATGAGTAAATGCTTCAAAAATACTCTGTAAATTATTAATTGTTTTAATTACCTAATTATAAGTTATTAACATTCTTTACGAACAGTTTATTTTGCTCTGTATAAATATAGATACACAAAAGTCCAGTTTATGATATCCAACTGCAGGTAGAAATGCGATTATTTTCTTCCGAACGTGTGAATAATGGGACAAATATGATAAATGCTAGTGCATGTCAGGTATTCTTGTTTATGAAATTGTTCAGTTGCGAACGATGTCCAATCTTGTATGATTAACGAACGAACCATTTGTTATAATAGCAGTGATTTTTTACACTTGTCTGTATAATCGATCAATTGCTACCAATGAAGATGAAATGATTGTAGTTTTATGTATGTTAAGAAAAAGAATAAACGACACATGATTAATCGATTAAAATATCAGAAATGATATTCAGTTAAACAAATGTGTTTTTTTCCATATGCAAAACAAGTACCTATTTGTATTGGCAAGAACAAATCACTGTATTTGTTTCTATACTAATGTAATAATAATAGCGAATAAGCGAAAAATAAAAAAAACGTAAAACGTAACATCACGCCTGTAATCCCCGAAGGGGTAAGCAGAGGAGTGTAGTACTCTCCCACGTTTCACCAGTTACGTTTAAGTCCCATGGAATAGGTGGTGAGCCTATTGCTATGCATCGGGCACATATCC
>DWDT01000918.1:0-17878 GCA_018245595.1 Microceris scylla | reverse complement strand
TTGGTCTGTCAACTTATAATTAAATTGTGTGTGTATACCTACAAGAAACAAGTGCATGTGTGATCATTTATGGATCAGAATTATAAACTTCGGTTAATTTAATATTAAATATTACTTGCTATATATAAACGTTAAGGAATATATCGCGAGGAATACTACACATTTCTGTTTTCCATAATACCCTTTAAGAAATGTGAATTCTGCGAACACGCAGTCCTCAGCGCGGAAAACCAACGCCTTAGTCTTGGCAGTTTGTGAAGCGATCCGTGTTTAATAATGGAAGAATAAGTGTTGATAATCAAAATAATAATAATAATGATGTTGGAGTCTTCAATAATATTAATATGGCTGTGATATACCTAAAATTTAGAAGCACATGTGAAAGGCTGAGTGACAGATTCTCTTGCTAGTTTGTTTGCCTATAAGACTTTTTATGGATAACAGAAGTAGCGTTTACTACAACGAACCATAAACAAGGGTTTAACCTGGATTGCATTTAACTTATCTCTTCCTTCATAATCTTCCTTTTCAATTCATGACCCCATAAGCCATTTGGCTGAGTGAGTTTGCAGATGGTTTCCTCCGAATAATCTTCACGGAACTGCCAGTAACGTGTACCTACCCGTCTCGTATACATTTCAAAATATAAATTAGCTTGTTTACTTGTATATTTGGAGCGAGTGGGAGTGGCGCACGATCGTTGTGAACTGTGGAATTTCTTCAATACATTTGGATTTTCGTGTTTGACTTTCCTCATGATGTTGTACACAATTTTTACCAGTGAATTTCGTTTCAAATTCATGCTAAATAAAAATGTGCTTTATCATAATACATATTTCGGAAGCACCAGACGGAATTAACGTATAATTAAGATATAAATTTTCGTTTATGACATTTTAATATCACAATGCAAAATACTTAATACAACTAAAATATCTTTCGAGCGAGCGAACGAAGATCTAAAAAGCATCGCAAATACGGATTTCTGCAGAAAACGCAACACAGTATATTAATTACATTTACTTAATTACGTAGAATTTTTATTCAAGATACTATTAATGATTATGGAACACGTGAGTCTTACAGGAAAATGATTAAAGGAATGAGGGCGATGATAATAATGATATACCATGAGGACAATTGGAAACGAACCGCAAAGTTTTATACATCGGTTAATATATGTATATTTAGTGACTTCTCTCATAAAAAGCAAGTAATTCAGCCAATGATGATTATTAACAGCGCATATATTGACATAGTCGATATACATAGACGATTATAAGTACGAAGTAACGCAAGGTCAAGAATATTGCGTGATGACATACTGGGCAGAAACATGGAATACATACAGTTTGGTATGTATTTTCCCATAAAATTTCATAGAAAATGTGTCCAGAAATACATGACAAATATTTCAGTGCCAATAGGTAGGTATATATACTCGTAGATTCGAGCAGCATACCTGGGTCCATTGAACACATTAGTTTTTAGGAACTAGTAGCCCCATTGCTAACATTTTAGATATTGTAGTTGCCAGAAGCTATATTTTTTTCACCATCATCATCAAACCTTTTATCATCCCTCTGTTGGACATCTTCAACCACAAACCCGTGTGAGACACTTTCCGTATAAACTTTCTTATAGCAGACCACTATTTTTAATACCACCAGTAATTCAATTCCATTCCACTACCACCATTCTATGAGTAGGTAGTTTTATAGTATATATTGCTGCAATCGATGAGGCTTATATATATGGACCTAGGATAGGCCCGAAACTAATCGGACCATCTTGAAAAATATTCACAAATTTTGCCGCTGTAACCATAAACATACAGAATCTATTATTAAAAGAGATATTTTTATATTGATGAGGCTTTTGAACACATTTCTCCTTCGCGGAGTTCATGCCAAAACAGTTAATTTTATAGTAGCGTCAATAAAAAATAGCTTGTGTTCAAACATTCCGAATGTGTGTCGGATGTTTTTGAGTCGCTATTTTCTTTTAAAGTTAATGAATGTGTGTGCATGCAAATAATTACGTATTTAAAAATGATAATATACCTCCGTTAACATTCTAATAACATCAAATAAAAGATGTTGTTTGAATACTACGCTTATATTTTTCCTGATACTTCATGCCGATCATGGGAATCAATCGACGCCATTATTTCAATTTTCCTGAAAGCGTGAACATAGTTAATTTTATGAACTAGTTCTTGTCGGAATCGATTAGAAGAAACTGGTACGTGTCAGGAATTGTTTTGTTCCATGATGGTTTTTTTTCTGGTTCAAAATGTGTTGATTAAAAAAAAATTCATATAAATGATATGATTTTTAGTTTCCCTTAACGTGAATTATTAAGTACAAACATCTCCTGTGGAGTGCAAAATATAATTCATCCTTAAGACAGTTACATACAGTGCACACTTCAAAGAGAATCACATGTAATTTAAATCAACGGTCTGCCGGAATGGTATGTATTAATGATAATACTCTCACCTGAGCACTTGGCAACCAGCCCTATGTAAAATTAACTAGCGTCATACAATTCGATTTCGGGTTCAACACCCGAAATTTGGGGTGTGTTTTCGCGTGTGGCAACACTGAACGCACCTGCAACGATGCGCCGGCACACGCGCGAACCGTTTGGCTAATTTTAGCCGCGCAAAACGGTTATGTCACAGACAATGCATCGTACATACGTTGGAATATAGAACGGTTTCCTGGTGGCTTGTTTTATTTAGGGCGACAGTCATGATCTGTCAGGTAATAGAACTGAAGCTATTATTTTCGATTAAATGAGATCGCACGTTTGAATTTGGAATGTTGTTACGAGTGAATGAAAGTTGATTGAGCTATGATTATTTATTACTTTATTTTTTGTTTTCAAAGTATTTATCATGTAGCTGATTATTACTTCCGTCTGAACTGTAAATCGAATAATAACAGCATAAACTATATTATTAAACAAGTAAACGCGGAAGACATGACGGCTTTCAGTAAATTGGACCCTTTATTACATCCATATAATTTAGGAAGGGAAATTACAGATCATGGAAGTGGCCAAATATGCAATTCTTAGATATAAGATAATCTTAGTGGTTATTTCACAGTAAACCTAACCTAAGCCTCAGAAAGCTTAGAAGGTGATTAAAAACTTTCTACACTTGGGTGGGCGACTAACACGTATCTCCTGATGGAGCATGCTCTAGGTTAGACAATAGCGGCAGACACCTCTGATCAGTGGTGATGAAAAAAAGTAACAAGTAACGTTACAAACAAAAATCCGCCTTGAACTAAAACGTAACTTCAGATCAATCTTCATTTCATTTTGAACTTTAGTTCATGAACATTCAACTGTGTTGCTTTACTATGACATGTTTTGTTTACGTTTGCAAATATTATTTTTCTATCCGTAGTGAGTTTGGGATATTTAGTGGCAAAAACATGAAGTGAATGGCTTCATTCCTCGTTTCTTGGAAGATTTATCTGGATACACGAGTATAACACAGAGTTTTCATGACAAAGTCATACAGCAAATATGCGATAAAAATAAAATATAACTATTTTTTTTATTTGGGTATTAGGGTCTTTGGTTCGAAGACTTAAGCCGTGCCAGCCTGGTAATATAGGCTTTTTGTGCACGCAGCCCTAGTTTAAAGTTTGAAAGCGAGGACTTTATTCGTGGCGATATATTCGCTTCCAATTGGTGATTCTTGATTATGGTCATTATGGTATACAATCGGCATTTGATCGTGATAATATAATATAGGTACAAGCATAATAAGTTCTCAAAAATGACCCGCGCTAAAGGATCAACTGGCAACTGGCAACATCGATATGCATAAAACCAACTCAAATAAAGATATAATATCATTACTAGTCACACTGAATATGGCACTCCTTGCGATTCGACACCCTCAGTCTTCCTCGTACGGTGGGCAAAACGGCTGTACTCCACATGTTTTAATAGGACGGGATTTCCGACTTTATACTTATGATAATTAAGTTCAAATTGGTGGGTGGGCATTTTATAAACAGCTTCACGGTTTGGTACGTCAACCGCACAATCCAACCGATAATGACAACACTTAGTGGAAACAAAGCAAACGTTACTGACTCATGTACTGATTAACGGTACCACAGAAATGTTTTGGCGCTAATTATTATAACATTATATTTTTAACGGTCAGTAACATTGTATTTTATGGTCAGTAACATTATACTTTTTACTGTCAGTGTCAAACCAACCCGCATGACTACCGTGAAGATTATGGTTAAAAGCTCTTGATAAATAATAAGGTACTGAGACAGGTCGATGATGATCATTATGATAATGACGGTCAGTTTAATATGCTTAAATTAGTAATGAAAGAACAACATGTTTAAATAAAAATGTTATAAAACAAAAAATTGAATAAAGAAGCTTCGTTACAAGCAAGAACGAATGTTGTGATAATAACACGGATTACGATAGATTTGAAAAATTCATTATCATAAGTTATTCTTTAATGACCCAGAGACAGCTCAGCGGAGACGATCCGCGACCACTTTCACTAATCGCTCACACCCAGTGAGAACAAGCGCCACTGAGCTGTCAGTGCTAATACTATTAAGTTACCTATACATTTACCTGTAAATAGATTTATAGTTTTTTTATTTATCTAGATGCTTGAATTCGTCGAAAAAGTAGGCAGAGGCGGTGTTATAGTACATTCCCACGATGCACCCGTTGTTTTACGTCCCACCATAGAATAAGGCATGAGCTTATTGCCATGTACAGGGCAGAAATCCTAGTTAGAGTTAGAAAAACTCAATAGTTCCGGCACAAAATAAACTTTTCCAGCAAATTAAAAACGTTGATATATTATATTCGGTGCATAAAGAAAGTGTTAAATGTTGTAGTACGTCAGATGTGTAAGGTATACATTTCCCATTTGGTGCTCTCTGCCCACCCCGTAAAGCACCCGGTGTGACGTCTTAATAATAATGTTCGAAGGATTATCAAAGGGGGCTATATAATATCTAATTGGTTCATTATTAATGTGAGAACTATGAAATACAATAGCCTATTATGTGTTGGAAAAAAGATGGATTCTTAATAACTGTCAATAATTGAACACCGAAAATGGTAATTAAGAATTCATAATTTACATCATTATATCAATACTTGTTTTTACCCGCCATTTCGTGTAGCAGGATTACTTTCTGTACCTACAATTTGTTATTATGTTTTAATTGAGAGATTTTATATTATCTATCTCACTTTTATGTGCTTTCTTGTCAATAGGACACAGACTACCCACAGGACCATTTCAGAGCTTCAAGATTGAAAGATATTGAAAGAAGAATCTTAAATTCTAAAATAAGTTGTGCGAATTTTAGCTAGTGCCAACAAAAGCTGAACAAAGTTTCAACTTGAAGGAATGGGCTATGCGCGGGTGCATATAGGACACATAGACAGACACACAAACACACAAACAAACATCGTAATGACGCAAAGCCTCTAGTGTCAACCTGCGAACCACTGAGTTCTCGAAAACGTACCATAGTTACTTTTAGGTGTATGAAATACACGCCAAATCGCATTTAATTAGTGTCATAGACATTTGCGCTAAAATTATTAAGAAGAGACTCAGATTTGGACAGAAGAACGAGTTGAATATAAAAATGACGAATTTCACTATGTAAGTAAATTACTCAAATCGCTAAAAATAGTACAATAAGATAATTTTTATCACATTATTATTATTACATGCCCACACGTTTTATTATGCAATCATAAAATTAACCTTACACTGTTTTATGAGATACAAAACATGTCTCCCGCAGCCGTTAATGTGGTCATTAGTACAATTAATGGAATGCTCTCTCCAATTCCTCGGGGTGACGTAACGGCTATTTCCAAAACGTGACATAACGTCTCTTCACGCGTTTGGCGAAACACGAGGTGACCTTTACTGCGACAGCTTTCGTGACAAACACTTGACGAATATAGGGCATAGTACATATCATTATGTACATACATATATAAGAAAGTCGATAGAAATTTCCCATGAGTTATAAGTAATTATAGGAATCATGAAAGTTGTAGAAATAATACAGAAAAAAAAGAGAGAAAACACGAATTTCATTAAAATATTTCCATATCTTCAATATTTGACACACCTTGAGTTACACAAATATATTATTACTACTGTAGTAACATCTCAACCACATTTTAACCCTGCTAATATTATACCTACCCGCCAATATAAAACTATATAAATAATAAAAACTGATCTTGTAATCATTTCAACAATAAACATCAAAGCATTCAAATAAAAAAATCAATGTTCAATTCCCTAATTAGTTTTCTGGTTTAGAGAAGGTAACAACAACAAACTGTAAATAATAATTATGTGATAAAAAATCGGGCAATAAGTAACCAACAATATTTAAGCTCTGACTGTCTTTGCCTTACTTTCCAATGTTTTCATCAACATCTCCCCCTATGAATTGATAACTTGTTATTTTTAGCTCCGAATGTAGAACAATATTAGATGTAGATCATAGATTGAACTTTTAAGAATTTGGCAGAGGGTCACATTACACATAACTAATTAAGGTAGCCCTTCAAATTGAGGTGTATAAACATCGAGTGACAAACCCATAAGATTTCCCATTACAAAATAATAAGAAACTCCCACGTGTGTTCAGTGTTTACATACGAACGTGTGATGCATATTTTGAGTTGGCACACGTTCATGTGATTCATATTGATGATTTAGTGGCATATCTATACGGCCGTGATCGTACGGAGGCGAAGGATTCATTTTGTTACATCTATCATGACTTGTATGCTTTCGGCCAAAGTTCCTAATATGAAATTTCCAAAAATAAATAATTAAATATCCTAATATCCTTATAATTACCCTGTTAGAAATAAGCTTTTTCCTCCTCTTCACACTAAAAATATTGGTTCGATTCAATTTCGTCCGCAATTTAGTCCGCAAAGATCTAACAAAATTAGAACGTTCTAGAATACAAACCAACCCACCTAATAGAATACTATTCAACTTTCTACCATTCTACTCTAACAATATTTATTCCAACAACATTAATCGAAAATAAACCAGTAACTTTCTTATTTTCCAGGAATACAGTGCATCGAATTTCCATTTGGAACATTTCCATGTTCATAGACGTAACAAACGATGATACCAAAGTAAACTTTGTAGCCAATCGTCTCAAGGTGGATTAGCTGCGAACTAATGGCACATGAACTCGGAGATCTCTGGAGTTAATAGTGGGGCAAGATTTCTCTAAGTGATTTAAATCTAATTAACTCTCCATTTGATACAAAAACATAAAACAGAGACTTGAAAGAGGAAGAGTTTGACGCAAATATATGTTATAAATATGCAGCTGTTTCAAGTAATACCGAAACTTCTTGATTAGAAAACACTAATATCTTTGTCACCATCAGTCCAGATCAGACCAATGCGCGACATAATCCTCTGTCAAGGTATCTCACTGAGCCCCTTTTAATTTTAGAAAGTGTTTTATTCGTCCCAAATTAATCGTCAATAAATGCGTGGCCAAAGAACATTAACGCATTATTCGTATGTTATTCAAATTTAATATCAAACACGTGGGCACAAAACTGTATTTTGAAATTAACCAAACGCATTTTAAATGTCACAGGGTCACGATACATACACCAAAAGCTTTCAAAGTGACCATCTTGACGAACGATAAGCACTAACAATCAATTCAGAGGAATAGTCGAAAAAAGTTGTTGATGGCATCGAAATAAAGTAAAAAACAAAAAAAAAAAACGTTTGAACTTTAGTTTCTTGGACGCGCGCCCAGTGGTTACGTTTACGCCTCCATCTATACTGAGAGTTGCGTATCTCTTTTATTTTATTGCGAAGCGAATGTCCCAAATTAGTTCGATAGGAGTACATATACAAATTAACGAGAAATCACTCGTGTCATCGGTTTAAAGACGTGTTATAATAGCCACTATTACAAGAGAAGCTATGAAAGACTATGATCACAAAGACAAAGATAAAGAAATCCTTTGCATTTTGACACAAAATGGGTTGATAATAATGATGTTAAAAATTTCATATTTTATGAGTTTATCAATTCAATCAGAAGTTAGTGACCGAGAGGTATTAGATGACAAGTCTGTACGTAAAATGTCTATTTATAGGCAAATGTACTTTAAATGCTTTCCTGGTTGCAACAGTACAAACTCCCAATGTAAGATTAGATAATCGTTTGAGGAGAAGATTATTATTGACACGAGAATTAAGGGCATTTTTACAAACCAACGAGAATCTGACCATGTGAAGTGTGCTTAATAACATAAACTTACATGTTAATGTAAATAATCTGGTTATAGATAGTATTGACGCGAGGGCATAATCGTTTAATGAGTTTGATTCACTTATGTGACTTTCCCAAGTTCAAACAAATATTTTTTTATACGGAGGGAAATTTTCCATTTGAGGTTGTTCGTTGCACGTGCACTAATGAAATCAATAAAAATAATTATTTAATAATTTGCTTTTACTTCTGGTGATAGAAACCTTGATTTGCATAAGCAAAAAAGCCGCTTTCGACAGAATGAAGGACTATTTGAAAATTTGAAAAACTTTTTGCGGCTTTTGACATTAATATCTCCTTATGTTTCACCTTCATTAGCATTAGATTTCTAGTATAACTTAATTACTGTGTAATTTATGCCAATTACATAAGCAGTCTCAGAAGTTATTGTTGAAATACTACTATTTATAGTAACTTAAACGTGTTTAAAATAAGTAAACAAGACAATGCAATTTAAGGAAACAGCAAAATTTAGTTAATAATCCTGACGTCAATTAACCCTTGCTACTTGTACCTACAACAAAACTCACAATCTCTTACATTTAAATGGGTCAGGGCGATCATCTGTGTCGAAATATACTGAAACCAGATGGAAGTTGATGAGAATGATGAGCCAGTTAACGGTAACACGCTTTCAAAGATTCATTTTGTTTATCAGCAAACGTAAAACAGCGAAAAAAATATTGCGAAATACACACAAGACGTTCTCGGCAATGGATCCTACACCTTAATGTGTAAATATTGTTTGATATTTTTATTCGGATTACACAAATATGTTTGTTTTCCCTTGTAGTTCTAATAATAAAACAATACGAAGGAAAATGTAATTTAAGTATTACCTACATGAATACGTAGGTTCAATGTTTCATAGTATATTAATAATTTTAAATTAATATTATTATGGTTATTTGGTACTATTCCTCTAGACTAATAAAAGTAACAAAATCTTAATACGTATGTTTATAACGATACGAGTATGTATTACAAGACCTATTAGCTACGAATACCGAATTTCCTTACAAACTCTATGTGCTCTCTGCACTCTCTCACGTTACAATATAACAACAATAACGACAAATTAACGATTTATTTATTATCTTTAAAATCACCCAATAGATTCATTCAATAGAAAACCAGTTCGCAAAGCAACAAAACCTATGACAACATTATTATTATAATACTTAACATTAGAGTAACTCAAGTAATGGCACAGGTTGATATCAAACGAACTGTTTCAACTAATACTTATCATATAATTGTTTACTGAGGCGAAAGTAAACAGCATTGATCGTTAGCAACGTTCGCGGACCTAATTCGATTGGGCGGTCCCAATACAGGCAATTGTCTGATGAAGTCACGAGCGCACATATAAATGTATTATGTGTTATTGTACTTGTCCCTGCATCTGATTGCAATTCAAAAACTCTACTTTTCTATATGGGGGTCTTGGTCCACTATCGTCCTTGGTATCGTGAAGAGAGATGTAAAGCTTCTTGTTACCTTTTGTCTTAGAATTTTGATTTATTTACTATGATTGTATGTTACCTTATTCCATTAATTATGTTATTAATTGCGTTGGTGATGTCATGCACAAAGGCAGGAGCAGTCGTCATTAAAAATAATCCATATATTTAGTATATTCAAATTTAATTGTAGGTTTATTTCACATAATCATCTCAAATATACCTAGCCCTCAGTTTTGTAGTCAATGAGAATGTGTATAAAATCCTTTGTTCATGTTTAAGCTTGTGAGTGGACTGCTCACATGTGTCTCAGAACCGATTACCATTGGAGTAGCCATGTTTTGAAGAGGAGATCACGCTTTGCCAAACGTAGTGCAGGACGCCCTCCAGCTAGGTGGAGTGGCGTTATACACAACGTAACTGCAGTGGTTGGACACGAAGCGTTGAAGATAGAGCTTAGTGGTGTGCTATTGGAAAGGCCTGCGTCCAGCAATAGGGAGAAACGGGTTGATAAGGGCGAAGGCGATGCGGACAGTTAATAATATTTCTCGTGACTGAAATAATTCAAATAATATTTTTGAAAATTAACGTTTTGAAATCACCAAATAAACATTGTGGGATATTTCCGCTTAAATTTTAGAAACTATAAGTTAATATATTCATACCTTTGCCGCAATGCCAAGTCCTTGCGATTTATGACATTGGCAACAACACCTGAGACACATTTCACGCTGTTAGATAAAGATATATATTCGTTTATATATGGACTACCTCTGGAATATTTCCACGTGTTTTTATTTCAAAATGACAATTTGTCTACGTAGAAGAAAAATTTTACAGGTGACATTCAAATTCGTTCGCGAACCTATGCCCAGCAGTGGGAGCTGCAAAATATTGCAGTTATTTATGTAATGAGAAGTAAAAAACGCGTCCTTTTTATATAACACACTACAAATTAAAAAACTCAAATAACAAGGCTTTGTCTATGATCAATTACTTATGTCATGTGATTTTCAAAGGCATACCTAATCTTAACACTATGCGTCTGCAACACGCCGACGTTCGCAAACAGTTATGACATATTGATTTTCGTTATAATTACTTCCGAAAGTTAAACTGCACTTGGCAGTTAGCACATGCCGGATTCTATCGCGCGATACGCCTAAACCATTGCACTACCCGACATATTAGTCTGTAGTATAAAGAAAATCACATCACTCACATCTTAGTGCTGTGACATAAAAAAAAATTGTGTATGGATTTTTGTATTTCATCCAAACAATGTGACGCCTTTGCCTGTTCGCTTCGGATTGTCGTGTATCGGAATGCTGTGTCGGTGTTAGTATGTTCCAATAATTTGTGTAGTTGGAATTTTTAAACAAAGGTGCATTGACAATTTCCCAGTAACAGTTGCTCCACTGGAAGCCGAACGGTTGGTTATCATGATAAACGAGAGGTTACAGCAATTGAATATTTTTATAAACATTGCGTTTCGGTAAATGTGCTATACTAATATCGCGCCTAAGAAACGGAGAAAAGATAAGGGGTAGTTGTCCACAAATTTTCTCAAATGTCGAAACCTAAGCAAGATTTTGCTCACGGTTCTTAAATATCATAGTCCCTTCTTAACATGTGCTGGATAGCCATTCAGAAGGTTTTAGTATACAGGAATCCCTTGTGCCTCAAACTCCTCACTTCAAAAGGTCACGAGTATATTTTAGAAGATTTTACCTCGTCAATAAATAACCTGAACTTTAATAGGAAGAAAAGTAATATTAAATGGCCGATAACCTTGGCGATTAAGTTAGAACAGAACAATATAAGCTTTTTGTAGCCTTGCTAAAGCAGTTGCGTCGACTATAAAGACATAGTTATAAACATTATTAATTACTTTGTCTATCTATTACTATTACATTTACAAGTTAATACCGCTGATATAACTAGAATCATGGGTTGGGATAGGATAAGGTAAAGTTGTATATTTGTTAAGCCATCAACAACCACTCTGAAGGAAGTCTGTGTCCCTTCAAGAAACACTCTGAGGAAGGCTATGTCCCTCAGCGGACTGAGACAGACTAATGATGATGACGAGAGTCACATGAGAGATAAAAAATATGAGAAGTATATACGTCACATAAAAAAAACGTAACATGACGCCTGTGATCTACGAAGACGTAGGCAGAGGAGTTTAGTACACTCCCACGATTCATCATTTACGTTTTTACGTCCCATGGGAATAGGTGGTGAGTCTATTGCCATTCACCGGACACAGATCCAGACTCCGAATCACTACTAGACATTCTAAATCACAAAAATCCAATAGTAACCGACCCGGGATTTGAACCCAAGACCCAAGACCCAATCGGCAATCGTGCTTGCAACCACTCGACCAACGACGCAGTCAAAAATATATACTTTCGAACAAAATCCAAGTCACGCATAACCAGTAATAAATAAATTATTGCATAATCGTCTACATTCATGCATAATTCATAGACAATAGAATACGCAACAACATTATAAGCAAATATTTTTTTTCTCTAAACACAAAAATATTGTCTTTCTAATCGCGTGCAAGATGGTGGCTGGAAGCTATTGAATAATTAATGTCGGAACGTCCATTTGAATTTTCACTCCATCAATGCAAAACATACGTTCATTAGTCATTATTAATGAGCATAAATAAACAAACATGGTGCTACCACTTAGGTTTTTCAATAGTTATTATTATCTGTGGTTCCTCTCGATCTTTCGAAGCAGGATATTTTAGCGCCTTAAAAAATAACCGATATCTTTGTAAGTTAGTAAATAACTAGTTATTAGAAATTGGACAAAATCTGTTCCTTAGATTTTAGCGTCATGAGTGAACAGGAAACATTTTAGTAAATCGTTTATTTGATATCTGCATCATGTAACGCCGTATTAAGGTAATTACTTCGTTGTTAAAGGGGAATATTTACATACACACATATTTTTCCTTGTCATTATTTTATTGTTAGTGCAGATTTCATAAACATAGACGTGTTTGAGTGGGATTTGTAATTTTAGCTCATATCCACAATTACATTGTAATATTAATCTCAATTGCTTTAAGAGAGGTTGACATTTTTGGAAAAACTATGAAATGGCATGGTGAATACCTAACACCAGAAGACAATAGGTCTTTTGCTTTCAAGTAGACATAGTGGTAATTAGAGTACAATAGTATTTATAGTAAGATGAATATTATTCATATTATAAGCATAAGCATACACCCAATGTAATATACTGTGCAATATACAATAATAAAAGGCACATTATCATATTTCATGTCTGTTACTGCTTCAATATCAATAATATAACAGTCTGTTGTCTTTAAAGACATAATTAAAAGAGCCAAATACTAAATTCATTACATAAAGTAACTTTAATATTATCTAAACAGTTCAAAAGGCGAGTTATCCAAGGAATGTTTGGGCTTAATGGGTTTTATCTGTGCCTGTGAGTCGAGTCACAGATAATTAGAAATTGTCTACTTAACAAGTAAATATTTGGTGGACAATATACATCATCACAGCTTCACTGCAATCATCAAGAGCTTATAAAAAAGATCTTGTTTAGGTTTGAAATTTTGTCAGGCCATGTGGGTGACAAATGTCCATTAGGCTGGTACATACATAATAATGGACTATATATATCTTTGGAGTCTGTCATTTCAATTCTCGTCTGTTATTAGACCAAAAGAAGAATTGTTTATTTCTCTTGTAGAGCCATGAGACAGGAACTTTTAAACTAACAATATGTAAATCAGTACATATGTAGTAGAGTTAAATATAGAGTTTCATGATTTTTATGATTCATAACTTTTTAAAGATGTTAATAGTAATAATAATAGCTTTAGATAATGAAAGTTAACAAATGCCAAATAATGGTTTACAGTTCTTCTAAAAATAGCTACATATATTTGGATTCAAAATAGCAATAACATCACAAGTGATTAAATTAATGTCAATTTTTAAACGGACTACTTTTTAATTCATTCAATATTGAACAGAAAATAGGCAGAAATGTTAAGCTAGATGTTTTTCACTGTCATAAGTTTATCAACAAAGTGCATAAAAACCAACTATTTAAAAATTATATAACAGGTTAAAAATAAATATGCTTAAGCATCTCTAATTAAGTGAGTTAAATACAACATGCCTATAGAATTGAATTTAAGATTAATATTCTATCTGAGGGCAATAAATTCTGTAGATATTTTTGTAGCTGTTCCATTAACCCCCAGAACTTCAGTTTGCCTTTTTATTTACTTTTAGACTATCAATCACACTTACCTTACTGCTTCTTCAAATTTCTAATAAGATTCAGTACAATAAGATTTTTTCCTGAGATATAAGTACTCAATGTCAACATATACACATATGTATATTTTTCAACAAATCAAAATAGCACCAAGCCGTAATTAATATATATGGTAAAGAAATACACAGGATACACCTTCGAATTTAGAGTAGTGATATTAAGAATAATAAATTTAAATTAAATGTAACATATTACTAGTCATGCACTGCGTAATTAAACATTGCTATGAATTTTTAATATATTTCTATCTTTTTTAATTTAATAAAGATTTTTGGATGAAATTTTGTCGTATAATAGACAAAAGCGCGATTAAAGTTGAAACATATACAATTTATGTGTTTTTTTTAGTATTAACAAATTAATACTTCAGTAGATTTTAAATGAAGTTCTCAAATAGACCTGCTTATAAAAAGTATGGATTGTAAATTTAAAAGGATTTGAAAACAAATGTACCGCGCCATTGGCGTAGGTAAAAAAAGTTACACATTTAAATTTGGAATTGTTCATTATGTAATTGGGATCACTGTTCGTCTCCGTTATGTGGGCTAAGGTAAAACATTTTCTAATTTCAGGTATGCTAACCCTCACCTACTGACACGTTTTTACTAGTATTTTACTCATCATTTGGCTATTTTAAGAAACCGAAAACGCGCGCACGTATATCCACTAAAATATAATATCGCGCCAAAAATTTAACCGTACAGTGCACCGATGCACAGACCACGTAATAACATCGGAATGCAAGTAATGCAACAGATGATACCGGCCACATACGTTTTTATTTCATTTTTTCAGTCCTACATAACAAGCATTTCCGGGAAAGAGAGAGTTAGCCCGTTAAATAAATGAAACGTAAACACTAATATTAGTTACTATTTATCTACATTAGAAATAAATAAAGTTTATGTCAACACTTACAATATTTTCCTTAAAATCACTACATAAAAATTAAATATTCAATGAACTACACACACGTTCACTGTCTGCACTACTTCACTGCGATATGTCAAACTTTTCAAACTCAGTGTTGCTTGTTTTGTGTTATGTTTCACCCACGTTCTTACTGCAAATATCAGGGTATAAATATGTTTAGTTTACTGTTTGTTTAATAGTTGTTGAGCACATTTTTAAAGATATTTCTTTCATGCTAGTATCTCAAATATGTCGAATATCCTCATTCAGTGAAACGAAGTGTTACCAGAACAATATAATTAAAGCCCCCACACTGGGAGCGTCTCACAGAATTCTTCGGGAGTTGACAGGAGAGGTTCACGTTACCAACCTTTTATTATTATTAGCATTACTAAAAATAGGTCACATATTTAAAAATGTTGCGTTGGCTCGGATCGCGGTCCAGGGCATTTGTAATCACATTCGCGGAGTCGGAAATTGAGTTTATGAAATAATTGGAGGGTGACAAATAAAGAGACTTTGTGGAGCTTACACATAACGTAATTTAAAAGCGTGCTAATAGCTAAATTATATAATTAACACATTACTTCTGTAAGACTGTATGTACGTGTTCTCTTAAATTATTCGTGTTAGTCCAATTAAATTTGTAAGTTGATTAACCCCCATTTATCGTTTTTCTAATTATTTAATAACAATGGCTTATGAAATAGATGTACATTGAAAATGTATGAACGTTATCATAATTCTATTAACAATTATTTTTTATGAAATAAAATTGTTACAAATGGGTGTTGAATGTTAAGCAATATCAATAATCATTATTACGTTATACATATATTGGAAATTAGAAATATTATGTATTTTACCAATAATTTGTACATTTAATTTCCATAACCAGCTGGCAATACCGTAAGTCCCATGGTCGTATCAGCTGTATTGTCAGAAAAAAAACGATTAAGTTTTCTACTTACAACAAAGTTCATTGTCCTGGTGCGAGATGGATTTTTGTACTGGTTGGCGGGTTATAACTAACATATAGCGATTTAATACATTCGATAAAATGAAAGGAAACAAAACAAAGACAGTTCTAATTAATTAACTCAAACTTACCTATATGGTGTTGGATACGTAAAAGGCTAATCTTTTATGAAGCGTACAGTCAATTCTTTGTTCTATGAAAAACGGTTTATTATAACAAAAATGTTTTTTATCATGTGTTCTATTATAATAAGTCATTATATGAATACAATAAACAATCCCTTTTGAGCATGATTCATTGATAATAATAATATTTTTAATAAATTTTGAAATAGTATTGTCTTATATCCTCAAAATTAAATACCTATTACCTACGTAGTTAGGCCCTAGTGGTCACAATTATAATAATCACAGGACCTACCTGTCCTCTGTATGAATCTTTTATTGTACATCTATTAGATTCCTCTTACAAGGAAAATATTTAGGGTCACAGTATCCTGGAATATTATTTGATATAACAGATGTATTCGAACATACTTTTGTAAAGTGTTCATGCCTTTAATAAAAGAGACTAGATACGTGTAGCGAGTAGAATTCATGATCTTTTTGACCGTCGTTTGTTTATCGTCCCTATGTTGTGGAGTATACTAATACAACTCCCTATTAAATTATTTCCATTCAATTACTTAGATCACTGTTAATTAAGCTTTTGTATCTCTGGTATTTGAGTGTACGCTTATTTTATATTTGTTGTATGAGATGTAATATGATGTGATGCGATGTGTTGTAATGTGTTGTTATGTAATGTGTTAAATTTCTTGGAACAAAAATGGTTATATTTCAATTAAGCGTAGAGAATAATTTCCTGTTTGTTATAATGTATAACCGATAAACTACTGTGAGATAAAAGACATTATTAATATGAAAATGGACAGGTTTACCTTAGGTTTAATTTTAATAACAACGAAATGTTAATGCAGATATTTTAGCTTCGTATTATGATCTTCGGAAACAACATTTTGTATGTGATATGGGTATTTGAATACGTCTTGAATATATAATATATATTTATGTACATATGTAGGTACATGTACTTGACTGTCTTGTTGGTTGAGTTATTGCAAGTACGACTGCTGCTCGTTACGTCATCCGTACAGTTCCCGGGTCCGAGTACTATATGATTATTCTAACTTACATTTTCTAAGAAAAATTTGTTATAACCGCTCGGAGTTTGCTCGGCCGATGTAAATTCAATTCAAAATGAAGTATCTATCTATATTTAATGTGCAAGACGTATTCATTAAACGTGCTCAATCAATTTTGTGTGTGGATAACGTCAAAATACACCTACTGATAAATTAAAATAAATTATGCAAACATGAAGGGGAGTGTTATAGATTCAGCAACGTCGCGACAAAGACGTCGTTGCTTCTATCTAGTTAATACGAGTAGTGTTGCCAACTAGGCGACAATGTTGCCATTTGTTGAATAACAATTATGCCGCTACTCATACCAAAAGCCGCTCTAGAGGGTATGTCAACTCTATATAGAACTGAGCGTTACATGAAGAAGAAAGGCAGGTCTACAAAAGAGATTGAGCACATGGTACAATCTATCTACCCCGTAAGGGACTTGCGGTGATATGGTCTATAAATGTATGTCAAACGATGCTAAAATTCGCATTAACATTCGCATCTTAAACTTTATAAACGTAACTTCACGCCTTTAATCCCCGAAGAGGTAGGCAGAGGAATGCGGAACACTCCCACGTTTCACCAGTTACGTTAAGTCCCATGGAATAGG
>DWDT01000917.1:0-17884 GCA_018245595.1 Microceris scylla | reverse complement strand
CATCATCATCATCATCATCATCATCATCATCATCATCATCATCAGCCCATCTCAGTCCACTGCTGGACATAGGCCTTAATGTAGGCATAATGTATTTTTAATAATTATAAGATTGTATTAAAACTCATTTACCTTGTGAACTTGCACTGGCCAAGGTTAGAAAGGAGAAGAAAAGTCGAAACCGCCACCAGGCACCGCGCGTAGACACCATCCTGCGTTTTCTACTGCCGCCCATCATTATGTATCACTTCATATAACTCATACACGTAGACTCTGCGCATTCCGATGTTATCCAGCATCTGTAAAGATGCATTTTATTATTATTCTGCTTAACGTAACATCACGCCTGTAATCCCCGAAGAGGTAGGCAGAGGAGTGTAGTACAGTCCCATGTTTCACCAGTTACGTTTACGTCCCATGGAATAAGTGATGAACCTATTGCTATACACCGGACACAAATCCTCACTCCGAGTCACTACCAGAAATTTTAAGTTAGAAAAATCCAATAGCACTCGACCCGGGGACCGAATCCAGGACCTCTCGATCGCCAGATCGCTTGCAACCAGTCAACCAACGAGACAATCGATGTTACAAATTATTCCGTATCATAATTTATAATATAGAAGCATATCCTTAAAATATTAAGATTATAAAAATATGATATTAACTACAAAATCTTGAAATTAATCCCCTTACATATTTATTATTTACGTAAGTCATTTTATAACGTTCGTAATAAAGTCATCAAGAAACATATAATGCGTTTGTAAACTATATATAAGTTTGTTGACTGCCATGACTCGGCGTCTCGAAGATCCGAGCAACATAAGACAGTCGGATAAGCCGTTTTTAGTTTACAAATTGCATTCGTAAACATAATATTTGATGGCTCGCGAGCCCTAAACATCGCCGTTAACGCTTGATATCAAAGTCAGCCCTGTCCGACTGTCGGCCAATAGCCGTCAATCCAACGCTTTATAGGTCCACTGAGACTAATTATTACTATGTTATCTCAGCCGTGTTTGTAGTACAGAAAAAAATGAATGTGTCAAATGTCACTTTTCTCGCTTATAATGTCTATTCCAAATTCAAAAAGTATTCTCAATATATTTCTGCTTTAGACAGAAATTATTATTATATCATCCGTTCGATTTTATAATATTCCATACGTCAATAGTTTGAAAATAGAAGTTATTGAATGTTATTTTTATGAATTTATATTTTTAAATATGTAGAGTTCGAAATTTTGCTTTCAAATACATTATCCATTTTTGTTATTTTTAAACGTTCTTTTTATGAACAGTGTATACTTTAATGCATAATAAAAGTTGTTAGATAAGTTAAATTAAAAGAATTGATTAACGTTTATTTACTTTAGTTATCGCGTTTCGGAGACGCCCGCAGGCTGGTGCAGAAGTTTTATCCCTCATAATTGTCTTAACAAGTTTAAATTAAACAACTCGCTCTTTCCGATTGCTTCGTACACTCGAAGGAAAAAATTAGCTCTGTTTTTCTTTCATACTATAACTACATAATCTTTTTAAATACTTTCATACTATAACTTATAGGTATCCTCATTACTTTAAATATGTGAACTTTTAGCCTTGTCCATTTAGTATTTTTATTGACAACTAAATGACAGTAAATATTACATATATAATTTACAAAATGTATTTATGGCGTATAGTCACCCAGCCCGCATTTGGTCAGCGTGGCAGACTATAGCCTTTACTCTGGCATTCCTACGGGAGACCCGTGTCCTACTGTTGAATGATAAGAGGATCAGAAATAAAAAAAATGTCTACTGTTGAAATGTTAAAATACTTACTTTTAATTATTATTATATGTTAACTAGGTACTTGTCCTCTTCGCCCTTTATTACAGTTATTGATAACTTGGTATTAATAACACTACGGTAATAAATGCAATATAAATAATTGGCATTACAGTGATCGACTTAATTGGACGGTAGAAATAAAAGAAATACCTTTATCACGGTCAAAACTAATTTCCTGCTCTATAGCAATGGCCAATGTAGTAACACGAAATAAACACTTTTTCCTCAATACTGAGTCTTTAAGTCTGTTAACTTTGTCACGGCCTATTGCCATGCATACATTTATTCTAAAATTATAGCTTTTTATTTATTGGCAATTATCATTCTTATTACAAAAACGAGATGTAAACTTAAATAAAGTACAAAAACATACCATGTACAGCGCCATTTTGGTGCGAATAGACAACGAAATAGGTTTTCCTCAATAACTGACATTCCAAATTAAGAGAAAATGGCGGGAAAATGTTTGTGTTGAAGATTGAACTGCAGCTTTAGGTACACTGTAGCTTTACCACTTATAAGCTTGAATTAAACAACTTATAAGCTGTGTCTTTTCATCGTTCCGTTTAATAAGACGGAAGTATTTTACCACTAAACATTAGGCATGAAGCTACATGAAACGCAACCGCGCTGCAGTAGCATTTACATATGAACAAGGACCTCAGATAAGTCCTATAGAAGGCGAGATATTGAAAAAACATTAGTGAATAAACTTGGTCCCAAACAAAAATACTTTAAAGTTAGCTTGTTTAAAGTCAAATTTCGAGTGTGAAAAGCCAAAAAACATAAATTCCAGTATAACAGTAATGTTACGTTCAAATCCACTTTTGCAAAGAAATATTGTCAGTAATCTTTATAAATCTTTCTTGGAATAGGACGAAGACTTGGATTGTACCTCCTCGTAGCTTCCTCCAATCCAAACTGAATCCTCAATGTGTCTTTCGACAAGCTCGGTAACTTTCAGCCATCCAATATGGAACTGGGTTTTACCTAAGCTTGACACATTATTTTTGGTTTGTCATTATACCTACGACGGCTTGCACTGACTTATCAAACGTTATTCATAGGATTTCTAGTCATGTTCAGTTGCGTATTTGTGAAACCAAACATATTATTCTTACTTCTCCGCAGGCCTATAGGTTCAGTAAATAGGGATCCTGATTTTTAGAACAGATATTGTAGATTCGATTTCCGCCCAGAACAAACTTTTATGGCATAATCAAGGATATTTATTTTGCTTTTGCATATCAATTGTGTTATATAAATTTTTATTAGAGAAGTACAAATGTAATTTATCAGTTGTCTGATTACCGTAGCATAGATTCTGCCTAACTTGGTATCCACTGACCATGGGTCAATCATGTTATTATTATTATTATTAACAGTCCTTACATTATTCAGCAATTCTACATAATTTCTAAAAGAATTTTTTGGTTTTTTTATAAATTTTGTACAGCAACTCTCATAAACTGAAAGAGATATATAAGGAGTAGGAATTTTGGAAGATCTATTCTGGGAGATTGATTAGATACAATCAAGAATGTCTTTTTATATCTCAATCTTGGTAAGCAATATTAACGTGTTTCTTAGTGTGTATTTCTGACTAAGCATTTGTTTTTCTTCTGAATAACCGTAAATATTCTTGTTAATAACTAGTCAAATAATGCCTTGACTCTTTTACTTCAGATTTGTAAGAATCGAGTTATTTTGCTCTTGGTGCTTTCTGCTCACTTTGTAAGGTCACCTGGCGTAAAGATATTATAATAATTCCTCTTGGTGTACTAACAGTTAGGGTTATACTCGTATATGAGATTCTATTCCGTTATTAAGTTCTATTACGAGAAAGTAATAAATACAAAGAATCCGAAAATTCCTATAATACTTCGAACGTACTCTGAAATAATAGTACTACTAAGGTCGTTAACCGGACGAAGATCTGAAACCGCGCGTAAGGGGTAAATATGATTCCCGGCTAACCTACAAAAGTTTTTCACACAAATCATTCGGTGTTCCCGAGGGGAAGCATGGATCGTGGATGGAAAGACGCGAACAAAAAAATTTTCGCCCATTCCGTGGCTGAGAACTTTTATTTATATAGAGCTCCTATCAGATGACAACTGGAGAAAGCGAGCCGAGGATGTGCCGCAATGGAGCTACTTAGGGGAGGCATACGTTCAGAAGTGGACGGAGTCAGGCTGATGATGATGCTGTAACAAATGGACTAGTGCAGCATAGATAACTAAGGAGTATTCAGTTTACTAACAACAATTATATTATTCAAGTCAATGTGAGTACAAAAAACTATATATAAATCTTTTTAGAATATGAATAATATGAGAACCTAGGTAGTGTAATATTAGATTGAGGCATTGAACGCAAAAGCAAACTAACGATTAGATAAGCGTAAAGTCATACAGACTGACATTATATTATTTATCTATGTACATAAAACGAATACATTTATATATATAGATAATAATTTTATTATACGCGCACGCAATAACTTAAATCTATATTGACCCAACGTGGTCAAATATGACAAGGCAAAATGTAAGGTCATTAATAAAATAAGAAAAAAATTACCACTGTAACTTGGATTAAGGAATAAAATTCTATGATAAATATTGAGTTATCACTATTACAAATTAGTTCGAAAATTAAAAAAAAAATAAACTTAATAAATGAACTAACATCAAAAGTTTAATGAAATCGTCGTACACATTAACCTGTACGATTGCGGTTCAGTTGTACGAAACCACACAGAAGTTGCGAAACTGCTAATTAGGCGTGGCACTTGTTAGCTGAATTTCGCCCCAACCGTTAGGGACGAAAATGGATTCCTCACCGCATCTAATATTGGTTTATAGCCTTATCTTTGTTAGGATATTATATCAGTGTTTTGATTAGTAGTATTTCTAATTGTTGTTATATAGGAAAAGCATTTCATACTAATTAAAAACTTATACAAAATATTTTTGATGGTTGCAAATTTAGCTTATAAAATGCATACATAAATTTGTTTCTATATCATAAGCTATCTTTTTAATAGTTCAAAAATTGGCTTTTGAATTTAAAAAAAAAAAGTTGGTATTGTCGAAAAACAAATAAAAACATTTTTCCTCGTTTCATGAAGATGTGTGAAAGTTAATATAACCTTATGAGCTGATTATGGTCAAAACATTAGTAAGTTCACACACAGCGGCACGGAAACATGTGGCTGGACGCACAACACTTGTTAACGAAACTTCACGCACAAATCACAAGGGGAGGGGGCGTGTGAAGCGGACGCCGATAAAATTCTTTATAGCCTCTTATTTGCACAGATTATGTAACTAACAGAAGCATCTTATAATATTTAAAAAGCAATAGCCCGCCAGTAACCTATCCTTATTCCTACATATTGTTGTTTTCTTAAAAACAACATGCACTCGTAGATTACGCCTGTAATCGTAATCCCCGAAGGATTAGGTAGAGAAGTGTAGTACATCCCTACTTACAGTATTTTAAAAATATTGATTGAATGCAATGTGCGTTTTAAAATGAAATATCTCAGAACTTCATTTTTCAGAACTATTTTCATTCTCATGGCAGAACCGTGTACAATAGTGGATTGGTAACAGGTATAATTGATGATGAAGTGTACAATTCCTTTCCCTTACCAATTGTACAATCTTTGATCTATGATCTCGTGCGTCCAACTTATAGACGTGCGGATAACTTCTGGAAGATTCCAGCGCCTCTAGTCGTTTTATCTACAGAACTTTTCACATAAATAACCATCGGAAACATAGTTCTACACGTGCTCGTAAAAAAGTTTCGTTATTACTTGAATATTTGTGATTTTTTTATATGTGTGGATAGTTTCTGAAAACTGGGAAAAAATGTATATATACCCATAATTACACACTTATATATGTTATATGTAGCTGTGTGTTAATTTTTTAAGATAGAATCCAAAAAAAATTGACCCTATAATAATCTAAGCAATGGTTAAGAATTTTAAATTTTGGAAGGACATTATAGCAGCCTTTCATTAACAAAATCAATTTTTATTTTTAAATAATATTTATTGGACTGGCGTAAAGTGGGAGTACTACACTCCTCTGTCTACCCTTTCGGGGAAATACAGGCATGATATTAAGCTATGTATACAGATATATAAAAACTCTGGCCATAAGACTATTGTTAAAAAAAATATTATATATTTTATCGTAAAGTTTACAGAACAGTTGAGATTACTTTCCACGCAAGTAAACATTGTTTCATTCTGTGCTGTATAAGTAGGTATACCTACGCATCTCGTAAAGAAAACGTTTCCACCCTCGGCGTTTCCGAATTGTTTTTTTTTCGTTAAACCTGTTTACTTATCGCGCGATGTTGAATATTTATGTATTTGTGAAGTGCCAGTTTTTCTGTTTTCTACGTTTCCCATAAATTATAAGCCAAATATTTGTGTTGAGGGTCCACAGATAAAAAATCTAAACCATCATAAACATAATTGCATTGTCTATGTAACAATGCTTTTAAAAGAATTGTAATTTACATTGATTTGCTTTTTTACTTAAGCTTTACTACTCTGAGCTCCTACATAAACATAACATCACGCTTGTATTTCCCGAATAGGTGGGCACAGAAGTGTTATAAGACACCCACGTTTCACCAGCTAAATTATGCCTGCCATAGAGCAGGGAATGTGTCTATTGCCTTGCAACGAGTAGTAAATTAGTAATCCAGACTTCAAGCTTCTAATGGGAATTTCAAATTTGAAAAGCTCAATAATATTCGCTCCGGTGATCGAACCCAAGACCGATCTCTATTTTTATATGTATAAAGTTACGCAGCAGAATGAATTTTAACTTAAAGAGATAATTTAAAATTCATTTGCTGCATGTGAGAGTAAAATGCGATGTACTTCTTGTAAATTACTATAAATAAAACATATAAATTATTTTCATATTGTAAAGTAAAATTCTAAAATTATATGTATAAATATGTGTGTATGTATGTATCTTTTTATATCTAGCCTAGCAAATAGGCAGATGGGCCACCTGCTGGTAGGTTGCTACCGTCGCCTATGGACATTTGCAACACCCGAAAAGTGATCAATGCTTTGCTGGCTTTGAAGGAGAGCTCTCTTTGCGCTTTTCTTACAGAAACCCAAGCTTTTATTAACAATATACATAGTGTACATTTTTTTACCATTTGCAAAAAATACATAATTGAATTTATTTAGATGCGGCAAATGAATTTAAACTAGTAGATAATGTTTAAACTTGTTATTAAATTTTAGACTTACATTAAAATAAGAGTTTGATACAAAAATACACATACGAAAAATAAAAAATGTTTTTTTAAGAAAATATTTGACTATTATTAGTCATTCAATATCAAACAAATTTAAATGTTAAAATCTTTTTTTATTTATTTGAAAATGTTACCGAAAGATACCTACTTACGGAATGTGTTGCTTTACTTCTATCTTATGTTATTTTTGGCCCCGCTCATCTCATAGACTCATATATCACTTCAAAGCATACTCCCAGACACGTCTTATCTTTATTGTGTACGCGATATGTCTACTATCTTCATTAATTTTAAAATTAAAACTAATACGTAACACACAGAAATAACACTACCAGTTTCAGTCACAACAAATTTAAAACTGCTTAGATTAAGTCACTTAGTTCTCAATTTAAATTTAGAACAACACTTTTTTTCATTTATAAAATAAACGCATTTAATATTGGAACAATTTTTGGGAAGCTATTTAAGAATACATATAAGAAACATTCTAAATGTCAAAAACGTGTACGTTCGTGCGATTCGCGCGCTTTTATCGCTGGTAAAACTTAACCCCACTCACAACCTTACTCGCGCCAAATTGACGCGTTACTAAATAGACCGGCATAAATTCATTCAACTCCGGGCTCCTGCAGCTGTCCTGCTCTCTCCTATGAACTTCCGCGTAATTCTATCTCAGTTTGTTGCTTCCGCCTGATGAACCCTATTGAGCTCGTTAGTCATTAATTAATTCTGCATAAGAAAATAACTTTTAATTTAAACGTCGACCAGATGTGAACGGTTGTTTTTAATAAAAGTATTAGATTTTCGCATCAATTATAAGCTTTGAACTTTAAGCTCTTAAACTTCTAAAGTTTTGTTATTAGAGATAGATAAATTCAGTAAAAGGAGGCAAGAAATATGTTAAACGTTTGTTTAATGTATTAAGCAACATGGCCTTGCTCATTACTGCCACTTTAAATTCTTACACAAGAATAAATGAAAAGCTTAATACATCTACATATATAAATATGCACCGCTTAAAAAAAAACTATATTTAAATAAAACTTTCATATGTACACAAAACTTTAAAAGATCATTTCAATCTGTTGTAGAGTCACAAAATATTGCAGACTACGTTCAAATAAACCTGGCAACACCAATAGCCGAAGTTTTCCGGAACAAAGCGAAATGTAAGCTAGTTTCTTGCATTTCGACTCTACAGAAGAGCCGTTGACTTTAAATTGAATTTACAATAGCCTCTAAATTATATGAATGTTTGCATAATTTTAATCATATATATATGAAGCTTAAAACACTTCGTCATTGATTATTTTGTATGATATAAATGTTAATTCGTAATATTAATATAATTTGTTAAAGTGTATCCAAATAGTTAATTAGGTATATATTTGAAACCCGGACAAATATTTGTGTAATCGGTGGGAGTATTTTTTTCATGTACGGGTGATTGCTTAAAAAACCATTAAATATTAGATATACATAAATATTTCCGAATGAAATATATAATGAATAATTTTCTGGTAACAATGATTATATGGAAACTAACTGAAGTAAGAGTAAATATGGCTTTATAATTAACGGCATTATGAGATAATCACGCAATGTTCTAATAGGTAGGCAGCGAGCACCAAATACCAAATATCTATCCTTACAAACCAGACGTGCTTGTTCTACTTTCATAATTCTCTTTAACTCTCACCGAAAGTCTCAATGAATGTGACGACGAAATAACAATTTTCGATATTACTCATACTCTATATTTCTCGATGTACTCCCGAAGCACGACGCTGACGCCGTAAAGCTCTTAAAGACATCCTACTCCGTGTTCACAGAAAGCGCATGATCTATAAACTTAAGTCACGCGTTTAGCTATCCGAAACCAAAGAATCAAATCAAATGAAAAACTTAATCAGGATATAATTATTGCTTGTTCATTTACTATCCTCTATACGTAGATAGAAACAGTACAGTCACACAATTAAGTAGGCTTTAATCAAACTATATACCTTCTTGATATGTATGTAGGTACTACTCCAAATAAGTATTAGAAAAACATACATGATTTATTTATACTAGTAGTTACTTTAAAAACATATATTGTATATGTATAATCATGTTATACTTACGACATGGCTGCCTCGTTGGTCGAGTGGATGCAAGCGCGACTACCGGTCGGAAGGTGCTGGGTTCAAATCCCAGTCGGGTACTATTGGATGTTTCTGATTTAGAATTTCCGGTAGTGACTCGAAGTCTGGATCTGTGCCCGGTATATGGTAATAGGCTCACCACCTATTCCATGGGACATATCATAAACGTAACTGGTGAAATGTGAAAGTGTACATCACACTCGTGATGTTACTTACGACAAATTTAATAATAACAAAGATTTTTAGGTACACAAATTCTCGATAAGAATCATGCTGAACCTGCTCTAACAGATATGTCTGAATCTCCAATATCCTCATGCCATTAAATGTAGAGTTCGGTACTATTTAAGAAACTCGAACGACACTCCTCGATAGTTATATATCGGAAATTGTCCGGAAAGAATAAATATAGAGTCTCACACCATTATCCTTCGAAATAAGCTCTACCGTCGCCAGTGAGCTGAATCTGATATAAAGTAGAAATTATAACATACTCTATCCGGCGCGCACACTCGAATTCTCCATTATTTTCTCCATGAGATTCGTGTCAACCAGCGGTATGATAAAAGAGTTGATGCTGATGATAATGATAAGTTTTATTCCAAATTAAAGAAGTGAGGGAAAAATGTATATTTCATTCGCAAATTAACTATACATTAATAAATCTATAAGTTGATTTCTATTTTCGAATAAATTCAGTCTGGTTCAAATATATATAAAAAAAAAATAGAATTAACATAATTTGTAAAAGATAAAAATCGGGCAGACATGTTCTGAAATTAATACTATAGAGTGCGATTTTCATTTATAGATACTTTGCAAACTGAATTGTTAATGATTTCGTCGAAGTATTTAAATTATGTCAATGATACTAGAATACTTGCAGTTGAGATATTCACATAAAAATTCACTAAGAAAAAACAGTGTTCGCTCAGTGTGCAAAGTGATATTTATCGTTGTAACACGCCTTGTCTCCACTAAGCAGCTGGCGCCGTTTTTCCTCATTATTACAAATTTATTTGAAGACAAATAGCTGTAATAAACTAAATCCTTATTTATAGGATTGTGGAAGCTTTCTTTACTGCAAACAGCACATTTCCGGTCGAAATAACTCTACGTAGAGCAACTATTTGAAATTATTTACAAAGTGATAATAATAACTTTGGACTCCATACACGACCATCTGATTTCAAAGTACGCGTCAAGGGAGCTTGAGTTATGGTAACCCAACAGCTGATCAACTACCTATATACATATGAATATATACTGATACCAGACACAGAACAACACCTTGTTGCTCATAAGTCAAACATCATTACGAGATAGGAAACTCGAGAATAATCCAGTTTTTTAAACATAAAAAAAATCACAGCAATCGCGTTAATACATACAAAATAATTAAGTTCTATTTACATTTCGCAAAACATGAGTAATTCTTATTATTAGAGAGAAAAAAAACAAAAGTTTATTGAAGTCACATGTGTCTAAATCTTGTTAGCCGCGGTCAGCTACCTGCGCGAGTGAAGTGGCTGTGCCGCGAGGGTAAGCCAAGCAACCATAAGACACAACACTTCAGACGCTCTCAAGTGGCGCCCGCCAAGCGCCTCCACCTCACTTACTTACTGAGACTATATCAAAGACGGGATAAATTAAAAGGATTTCCTAGTGTCATAAATATTAATCATAGATTATTCAATAAAAAGAATCTTAAACACAAAGTTTGTTCCAAAAATGTAAAGGTTCTCTATACAAGTAAAGATATAACGGTATTTTTAACAGTGCTCTCAATACAATAAACTAAACTATTACGAAAGAACTCCTGCATATTTTATAAATATTTTTGGGTCAATGTTAATAAAATTCAATAATAACTTTCCTACATAAAAATAACAATCCATTGCGATTTGTTATTGCATTATTTTTTAAGTAATAACATCGACCAATTATGAACACTAACTTAGTATTTAGCGAAATTTAGTACGAAATTTATCCAACGACAATTTTATAGTATACACTCTGTATTTCTACTATCACTATGGCTACGAATTCCATAGACAAACAAAGTCCTAAACCATAGATAACACGACCTTATCATTTTTTATTAAAACTTACCAATTACAATGTTTCTTATCAATTACAAGTCATTACCCGGTCGCTGCATTGGGCGGAAATATAAAATTGAATATTAATCGCTTTTGCGATAACAAATTAATTTATATTTTACAACTGATAAATAATCAATTCCCGTAATACGTTATTTTTGTAAATATTTTTATCAATAACTTTCTCACAAGTCTTCAAGACAGATGCAAGACATGTTGAGTCAAAATTTAAGCGGTTTTAAGCCGTTAAGCCAAGTTACTTCTTTATGTGATATTATTAATTATATACTTAGATAATTGATTAGTCCCTCTGTGGATATCATTATCTTCATACATTGTACTTGACCAGCTACTGAACAGAAATCAACGTGAAAGAATTCAGCAAACTATACCTCTTTGCAACAAACACGCCCCGGCGTTTTTAATTCACCGTGAAGATCTGTGCCATTGCATAGGAAATAGTTCCATGAATAAATTTACATCCTGGCACGTTACGCGTGCAACCACTGTCTATGTCTTCGATGAATACTTAATCGGAAATTCCTAGAAATTCCATTAAGCATCTACATACATTATTCCATAGTTTTATTACAAATGAGTTTCTACGTGGCCATGCTTTGACAGTCGTTTGTTCTAGCATACAAATCACGTCAACTTCCTGTAGAGTCGTAAACATATCTGCTAAATTGTAAGTCCTACCTATGCCCTATCTAAAGCCTATCTAGACCACGCTACAAGCCATGTAGCGTCAATTAGTCTATACTTGGCAGTATAATAGATTATGGTATTAATCACTCTCAATATAAAGAATCGTAGCGAATGAAAAAACACAATACGGACACAGTAAAGATTGTAATTGCGCATTCTGAATTGTAGGCAATAACTACACTACAATTAAACAGTAATTAATGAGTTATCTTGTGATTAATAATAATATTTATTTACAGTAGCCTTTGCATAGTGATCTAAAAGACACGGTTTGATAAATAGACAAGCGTGACTAAATCTTAAGCGTGACTTATTCCAACATTTTCAGGAATAACAAAGCATTCATCTTTCTTTTCATTCATTCTCTTAGCTCTTCTTATTTCTCAGCCTTTCTTCTTCTTTTTTTTCGGACAGATTTTGTGATTTGCAATAATATCTGTTCACATATATATTTAAAAGAAAATACATACATATATTGGTATTCTGTTCATTTCGAACTTTACAAAGATACTCTAAGGTACATACCTACTTCAGTAGTAATAACTGTAATCGTGGCTGAAAGTTCCAAATTCTGGATGAATTTCCTATTCTTGTATATAATGGAGTACTGATGTCGGTAGTACGCGAGGCGAATTTATTACAGATTGGGGCGTGTTTCAGAGGAGAAGTTCTTTTGGATACTGACGAAGCTTTTTGCATTGTACCTTTGAACTATTTTTGAGCGCGTGTACAAAATACCGATAAGCCTTGTTTTATTTCTATGACAATAGTAAGCCATAAATTTACATATGAACGAAAGAAAGAAAAAAGGAAAAACTCTTATTCACGTACAATATGCTGCACATTATAATTTATAAACTTAATAATAAAAAGAAAATACAGCCTTACTTAGATAATATTTATTATACCTACTAAAAGAAAACATAAGAAATGAGGGTAGTAAGTTAACTTATATGGAGCACTTCTGTGACGTCACACGTCTTTACCGTGTTTCATGTTATTTTGTACTTGTAAAGGACTGAATGTTTTTAAATTAATCGGATCAAATAGAACCTGTAAGAATTTACACATTTACACATTTTTGAAGAGAAACCTAAATGGCGGGTCAATAGATTACATGGAACTACTGTCAAGCCGAATAACTATTATTTTCGAGATAGAATCAAGCCTGACCGTTGGAACATAACTTAAGCTTAACAATAGTCTAAACAAAAAAAAGGTGTTATTGTGAAAAAACAATTCCAATATGATTTTCAATTGAAAAATTTACATAGTAACCAACCAAACGCTGATCTGCAAACATGTACGCGGATTTTTATTCTAATTCACTCATCAAATTGAATGAAAACAAAGTGCTCATTCATTCTCATTTTACACAATCTTATAACGTAAGAAGCAGTCTGTTTCACTCGAGTGCACAACAATTCATGTATAATTCAATGTACAAGGTGTTTCCTTGGACGATTTATCTCCTTCCGAGGCATTTTCCATCGTAGCAAACTTATTTTTATGCAAAAATATACTGCAAATAACGCAGGCGCGACAGTGACGGATAAGCTCCTTGCGGCCATCCAAAATGGATCGGGGCCATCATTCA
This sequence comes from Microceris scylla, assembly GCA_018245595.1. Classification (NCBI taxonomy): domain Eukaryota; kingdom Metazoa; phylum Arthropoda; class Insecta; order Lepidoptera; family Hesperiidae; genus Microceris; species Microceris scylla. The sequence continues at coordinate 4,189 of DWDT01000917.1, read as the reverse complement.
GTAACGTTTAACTCATGCTTATTTTACCTCCTACTATTCTTAACATTATTATGTCGTCACGCTAAGTCCCGTATAGACAGCAATTACCAAAAGCCAAACATCTCTAAGCTTACAGAACTGATGTGCTTCTTTTTCATGTATCAGAATCATTCTGATCATATTCGCACCCCGATTTCGCAGACTTCTGCCTCTCCCATCAGCCAGTACCTATTTGGCCAGTACGAGTAAGTCTTCATCTCTCATCCTCACATCCATCAACATTCGTATTGTACAGTATTTTAATCTTACGTAATTAATACTTCCCGAAAAATATGTCATATAACTATAACTCCAGTTTAAAAATAGAATGCATGACCTTGTTGATGTTTAACCATTTTATTTACGCATTAAAAACATTTCTCGAAATAAGTTACGCAGCCATTTTATAGATGCAATCATGAAACATTGTAATTATCTATTTTTACATAGAGATGAATACGATCGACTTAAAAGTCAAGGAGCGCCTCCACAAAACAGCACGAAGCCTTCCGAAAAAGATGACTATATTAAATCAATGAATGAACAATCACAAAATTGGATTAAAAACTGGCCGGACACTGTAAAGGTAGGCCATTTATGTCGTGGTACATATACAATCTGTTCTTTTTGTTGCCGATAAATCTACAAAACAGGTATAGATGTATGCAGAGAGGGATAAATATAAAAGAACAAGTGTGGTGTTTAAGGATAGAAATATGTATCTGCTTTCGAATCTTTCAGCCTGTCCCGTACGGCACCTGGTGTAACGATATAATAATAATATACCTTTTATATATTTATCCGGCGCAACGTAATGTAAATCTTATTATCCTATTGTCCTGACTTGTATGTAGGTGGAAGATGGACAACTACCTACTTATTCAATATATGCTAATAGAGACAAATGTACCGGACCGCGTAGTGAACTAATGAATTATTGTTTTGCATAATAACCTAATAAAATGGCGTATATAATAAGTCCGTCATCATCGTCACATTAGTTTTTACCTTTCCAACTGGAGGTAGGCGTTCCCCAAGATATGCTACAGCTGTTCAATCCTGCGCAAATCATATCGTTCCTGGCGTGAGATATTATTGAAAATAAAAGACTCTAAGGAGTCATGTTTCAATACTATAATATTAATACCTATATCTAATATAATTATACCTTGAAGGATGTAGCTCAATTACCCGCCCTTTTTACGAATTTAAACCTCGCGCATTCATTTACTCTGACGCGCAGCTTTGCGCGCGTCCCTATAATACATAATATATGCAGTACGCTCGCCAGTCCATTTACGCCGGTAGCACGCTGAAGTGACAATGGCAAGTGACAGTGGCAACCGGTGGAGTAGGCTACTTCTGGAGTGGAGAGCGCGGCTCGGCAAACGTAGCATAGGATACCCTCCGGCCCGGTGGGATGACTACCTGCGAAAGGCTGCAGGCAGATGCTGGATGCCACAAGTTGAGGACAGGGCGTGATGGCGTTCATTAGGGAAACCCTATGTCCAGCAGTGGACTGAGATAGACTGATGCTGATGATGATGATGATGATGATAAAGATATAGTGATAAAACCCTTTTGCACACTTTTCAGGGTCACATATTTCGGTTAGAAAAAGAAAAAGAAAAGCAACACGCAAAAGATATCGCTAGAATTAAACTTTTCAAAAAAGAGCAGAGAATTGTTGAGAAAAACTATGCTATTCAGAAGGCTAAGCAGATGATCTTCGACGATTCTTGCTACGGCCGACAATTGTACAGGTTTGTTTCATTATTTTGTGTATTGCAATCTAAAATGCATGTTATATGAAATTGATCGTTTCTTTATTTTTGTCACGTTCTTATAGCGCTCTACTTGAATCTAAAACTTTAGAAGAAAGAGATATGCAAGTAGAGTTTCAAAATAAAATAGCTGAAGATGCTAAGAAATTGGAAGAGACACGCAATTCAATCGAATGTAATTTACAAAAATCAATAGACATGGAGAATAAAGAGAAAGATATAGCAAAGATTAAGAGAGAAAAAATAAAGAATTGGCAGAAATAAACAGGACACTGTAAGTAATTAGTAAAGGAATTTCTATATATTTCAGTTTATATTGAATATGCTAGTAACATTTTTGACGCATCTCTTTAAAATTACTGAAGAGAACTGCCAAGAGATCATAATTATGTCCTGGAATCAATGATCAAATAAGCAAAATTACTAAAACATAGTTTTGTAACTGAATTCTCGAAAGCTTTAGTGCTTCCAGAGATTTCCTTACGAGTATCTACAATTCATCTGAGAAAAACATTCAAATCATATAAGCTATATATTCAAATTGCCAGCAACGAGCTACAAAATTCTCTACTCTACCAGTTTTCGATCCATTAAAGTTACAGGATAAAAATCAAAACCCGTAACTCCATCCGCCGCCTAAAGTTATGGATCAATGCGAATAAATACTTAAAGAGTTAAGAATTTACTACCAACGCAAAGATAGCCGATCACAAAAGTTAAAAAAACAAATCAAATATATAAATAAAATAAAAATAATGAAATAAATCCAAAAATAATAATAATAAATCCAAAAATGACTCATTTTTGATCCATAGTTATGAAAATCAGAATGAAATTACGCGCCGAGAAAAAGAAAAACAACAAGAGGAAGAAGTTAAAGACATGTATGTAACAAAAAAACTACTTGAAAAGGAAGCCACCGAAGAAGTAATTTATTGGATTTTCATTACCATTATAGACTTAGAAACTTAGGAGCCAACCATAAAAGACGTGTCACTTTAGGGGAGAGGGTCAACACAGTGTGACAGTGTGTGACATCTATGAACTAGTCATGAAGTTCGTGACGTGTATAAATCTGATATACGTATTAAATTTTTAAACTTAAATTTTACGAAAATATTTTCACTGCTGCCGACTTTAGTCACAACACAAATAAAATTAGTATCGATAATTTAATATGTAGCATTATATACAATTTACAAAATTCTAGTTGTATGGAGTACCTATAGAAATAAAATAAGAAGTGTCATGGTAATTCATTATGGTATAAAACATGGTAATTCATTATGGTATAAAAGTAGCTAAATTTAATACTTGAGAAATATTTAACTTCCACGTATGTTACAATTTAAAATTTATGAAAAAAGTTCAATGGTGACCGAAAGATCATGTAATTCGTGTTATGTTATTTATGGACAACCCTTAGAAAATACTACGTGTGAAACTTAATAAAAATAATATCTAGGAAAAAAAAAAACATCTATGGAAACAAGATTTGGAACTATGTATAAGTGATCGAAAGATATTTAAAGAAAAAAAAGACATAAGAGAAAAAGAAGAAGAACGTAACGTTAACACTTGGAGAAAATACCAAGACAAGGTAAAGGATAGGATGAATAAGGTGAGTTCGAGTTGATCAGTCGAGTTAATATTACACCCCAATTAAGTAAATGTATTTTATATTTTACATTTCCGTTTACAGATTCACAAAAAAAGGTTTGAAGCACAAAATACAAAACACTACGATTTATTAAACAAATTGAAAAACGAGGAAATGTTACGATATGATCAATTCGTAAATAAAGGAATAATCGCTGCAGCTAATCGGTAAAAAGTTTGTATACGAGAGACAGCAAAGGGACCGTTCAACTATTACGTAACACAATTTTTGGAGATTCTTGACCCTTCCTTCCCCCCATGTAACGCGCCGTAACATTTTTCTGTACCCTCCCTCCCCTTCCCTAAACGTCACGTAACACCCAAATGACCATTTTTACCTAAAAGTCACAAATATGAGAGAATTTATAGCCCTAGAACAGCTGATGATGCAAATTTCCCTCTTTTGAGGTCATAATTTACTTACACTATAAACTAGAGTAAAGTGCTTAGACGTATTAAGTGTTATTGGCTCTATGTGAAAGTAACATGAAATATTTGTATTATTGTAACACCTGTGGATTTTGTAAATGAAATAAAATAAAATAAAACAATAACGAATACAATATAAAAATAACATACAATACATCGGGGACTCCCCATAAAATATAAACGAAAAGGTTGTAACTTGGGAGAAATACATAAAAATGACGTACAATTGAGGGATTACTCGAAACAAACGAAAAGGGTTACCATTTTGCCAACTTAGAACATTTATATTCCCTAGTTTT
>DWDT01000916.1:0-17885 GCA_018245595.1 Microceris scylla | reverse complement strand
AAGCAGTTTTCCATGTTTTGGCTCTCGATTTTATAGCATTATTGTATTATTTTACATTTAATTCCTGGAAAAAAAAACAAAACTATATTGTTTTATCTTGGATTGTCTTAAGGGGGACTTAAGGTACCACTGTGCTTAACTAATGCAAATGATTGCAGCATTTTCATTGGAAACAAGTGATTTGCTCACCCATTATATTAGGTTTGGATCATCACCAACCTGTTTATGTCCTCTCTTTCCGATAGAACACCATTGAGCTATTAGACATTCATAGAACAGATCAAAGAACAATTTAAAAATATGATCTTATAATTTCATTTTTGTCTATTATACAGGTAATAGATGGTTGGTGTCTATTTGGTCAGCAACACCACACAAGCAGCCTCCTCTGGATTATACTGAATTGGAAAGTCAATATCATTCAGTTCAATACGTGCATCCTTATCACAGTGAGGAGTACCAGGAGATTCACAGACATCATTCAGAAGTACCACCTTCGGTTTCTCAACAACCACTTACATCCTCACAGGAGTACTTAGAACTGCATAAGAGAGAGAGTGACATTTAAAATGGCGTTTTTAATGATGTACCCAGCTGTGGCAGTTCTATCTCTCTTTGTGTTAATGGTGATTATACTGATACTAAGGTTCGGCGCACGCTGGTGTAAGCTGCGCCATGTCACATTCGCAGACCAAGAATATTGGAATGAAGAAGTGGCATATGAACAAAAAGTGTCTTATGCTTAACAATCTGCTTCATTCATTTTCTCTATGTATCCGTCCTACAGTGTTCATGTGGTCTGATTTTATATAATATTAAATAGTTATAAGGAAGCTTAAATATAGAAGTTTTTATTAACACTATAGTGAATGATCTGAATAATTATATTTCTAAACTCTTTCTTTGGTACAAAACTTTTTGTTTGTAGTACAATTACTGGTTAGTTGTAGATGGTTTCATTTCTTCTTATTAATTTACAAGTTTGTTGAACCCCACCTTTTGTACTTGATAACTAGAGTGTCTTCTGCTATACATTCCTATTTTATAATTTTAAACAATTGCCTTAGTTATGTTAGATAAATAATTACTTATGTTTTATGTTGTATACAACATTGAGCATTTACGTATATAAGATATTAATTTTTTTATACACAATTATCGTATCCGTCCAATAAAATTCTTATACATAATGGATTTTCATTATATTTTCTTTTCCCAAATTCCGTTTTGCCATGGCTGTTCAACTTATTCATGGATCATTTTCGATATTGTAATAGAGTGACTGATTAAGGGTCGGTTAGTTAATGATGATGAAAGTATCATGAAAGGCAATGATAAAAGTGCATTTTTTAAATGTAAGTGTATCCCGGGTAATTGATTTGATGGAAGATTAAAAAGAACTTTATCGTGGGGCTGGTGGAAATCTTATGAAATCTGGTGAAAAGTTTCTTCCTAAAAGAGGGTATAATATGTCTATTAATTTGTAGTCAGATTTGCAATATGAAGTTTCAAATTAACTAAGGCAGGTTTATTAGTCCAGCCTTTTTTGAAACTTATTATTATATGTAGGTGTACGTTAGTATTTCATTTTAACTATATTATACCTAATATTTTAGAGGGAATGATGAGGGATACAAAATAAAACAGTGCGATATAAAAACACTTCTTTTATTTATTAATATTAAATTAATCAATCCACTTCAATAAACAATTCATAAAATTACTCGTATTTGGAATAAATGATCGAATTTATATGATCTCGTGATATGATGCTGCCATTATTCACATATTTAAGTTATTGCATTTAAGTAAACAATACTTGTACTTTTTTGGTATTGCTCATCAAATCTTATCAAACCAAAAGTTTGATGCTTGTACATTTTGTCTGACATTAATTAAATTTGAACTTGGCGCCTTAATTCTACATCTAAAATATTTTTGTTTCATTAATAATAATTTAACGTACAAGTAAAGAACGACTACAGAAAATGTCGACCTAGTAAACTTACAAAGACAAGAGGCATTCAATGCATTCCTATCGCATTAACCTATCTGACATCTAATGGCATTTTTTAAACACGAAAACTAACACCAAAAGATAGTTATTTTTTTAATTTGATAGATTCTGTCTTTTTAAGGCCATTCGTGGTAGGTGTTTTTTTTTATTATTTTTATGTTATTTATAAACACTTTTAGAGATGTCAGAACTGTTAACATTCAACATCATTCTACATACTTTTACATAATTCCAAATTACTTTGTATGGTGTGGCTTCAAACATTGATTCATGCCAACACGGAACCTAAAGGTGGATATCCAATATATTTACGAAAACACTACTCTCAGCGCATCTCCAACTGCCCATGTGGTGACATGGTAACAACGGTTATTTTAGTTTTCATTCAAATATTGAATGAAAATGTTGTCCCCGGATTTGATAAAGAGCGCGGCATACGTTTTAATTGATTCTATGCTTCATCATTATAAAAGGAATCCTCGGTTTTGCGAATATAATATTTGTAAGAGAAAAGTTAATAAATTCACAGATTCAGTTAATAAGTTATTACAATAAGAGGCTGCATGCAATGTTGCATATTTCGAGAACACCAACACGTTTGCTTACATATGTGTAGAGGGAAGTTGGAGCGCAACATAGTGGATACCCGCCTGAACACATTCGTAAATCAGCGCACATTTCAGCGAATAAATTACATTTGTTCAATAAATCAACATTTTCGAAAAAAAAAACGTAACATGTACCTATACAATGTAGTAGTGATCATATAAAAACGTTCTAGAGCTACACAAACAAAAAACAACATCACTTAAACTGTGTCGACACTACTCTATCCTGTGGGTTTAAAATTCAATAATATTAACGAATGTGACCTATACGATACACTACGATATTGGAAATAGTAATGAATCTATAAATATTGAAATAACCCTTAACACATTAGATATCCCTAACCGTTATACATCGTTATGTTAATTTAACGACATGTTTGCACAAAATGAACACCTTTCATTTTATAAAGCACACAATGTTCACTATTTATACATAATCGTGTTGAATGTCGCACGTTATGTTTCTATTGTGTTTTAGAAACCAACAAGATAATTATATAAGATATAAAACAACAACATTAAAAATACTTTTTGATACAACACTGTACCCAACCTTAAAAGGTTGAATTTATTAGTAGCTATACCTAAATAAATCTATCAAAGAAATACACTGTAGCATAAGTAAGTAATGCTTTTATATCGTTAGAAAACACGAAAACCTATGCAAGAACCAATGCACAGTGATACCTCGAATACAAAAGCATAAAAGTAACCGTAACATTAACAAATATTATATAAAATTAAATTAAATATACAATGGTATAACACAACTAAATAACGCAGCGATATAATTGAAGCGAAAGTTAATTATTATTAAATAAATAAGTGCTAAACTCAAGCGCTAAATGAACAACTAAACTTGATAAGCGTGTATCTAAGGAGCTAAAACAATAACTTGTCAGATTTGAAGCGATATTTTTGTGAGAATAGGAGACAAATACTGGTCAATGTTTGTGCTACACCATTGATCACCTTACAGATTCCGCTATTCTAGTTACCCTAAGTCTATATCTATCTATCGATTTCGCGATAATTAGTGAGAATTTGTCGGTACTGCTTTCTTAATAAAATTTACAATTACTTAACTTAGTAATCAACAATCACACACATTCCGATTTTCACTTCAACACAATTTAAACACGAATAGGTCACATAACGGTTTCAACGACTAAGCTACTTAAAAACTTACGATACACATAAAGAAGGCTGACACAGTATCATTTTTAAAGCTACCAGTGTTGTCTTCCAATTTGGCTATTTGCTTGTTCGTTGTCTAAAACAACATTTCACAACATACATTTTTAATAAGACGATAAAACAGCGGCTTTTGCGTAAAAAAATCAGGTATATTTGACGTCATATCCTGCGGCTTGGATTGGAATTTTATTTTTCGTTTTGTTTTCGTTACGATAAGTTTTTCATATAAACGTATAAACCTATTAAAGTGTGGAACGCAAAAGATAAAACATTAAAATCCACTGTCGCAACAAAACAAAAAAGTAACGAAATTGAGAGGAGACGGTTCAATAATGACCTTATTACAACCATTAAATTTTAACCTTTCAATAGAATCATTAAGATAAAGCAAAGAAATCGTAAATACTAAAAATTTTGTGTACGAAAATAAAAATCCAATACGAAAGCAACACAAACGATACACCTATTCTAAAGTATAACAAAAATCTTTAAAAAATCTAACAATAATAGTACATTAAACATACGAAATATACGTAAATAAGCTATTTCTAAAGTACTTATAATTAAACTTACAATATAATTTTAAAAAAAGGTTCAATCTTATATATTAAAACTGAACTATGTGGCAACACCGAACCACTACTTACGCTATGCATTAGTTTTATTGCTATATGGTCAAGTTCGGATAAGAAAATCCTTTAAAGTTCATAACGCTGTTTTCGTTAACACACAAAACGTATAAAATACAACCATTAAATACTTGGAATAGATAAAAGTTTCAATATACTATAAGCGAATAAGGCAACATCAACAAATTATACATTTGCACGTTCTATACCTAATACCACTATCTGACGTAAAATTTTCGTGTACACAGGTACATTATGACGTAATATAATTAGACAGTTATGTTGTTAACCAGTGAAATAATTTAAACCCGTATAAAATTATTATTTGAATTTTTTTTTAAATTTTTGGTACGATATTACTTAACTTAAAGAAAAAAAAAATCAAAATTTTTGGTAGTCCACATGTACAAATTATATCCTAATATCAATTGTTTCCCTAAGCGGTATTACCTATTTTCAGCTATTGAAATGAGGCTGTATGACGTCTGCATTTTAAAATCGTGCCGTTAATACCTATTGCCATATACTTATGAAACTTTACATCGCAAAGTACCATAGGAATTTTTAAAACATGTAACGAAAGTAAAACAATAATCTACCGCATAAGGAAAGATTTAAGTTTCAAAACTAAAATTTTACTTGAGCGTAAAATCAAAAAAGTATATTGTATAAAAATCACACCTCTGCCAATATAAACAACAATAAACAGTTGCAGTAACGTATGGTCTCATCGTTTACTGACAGAAAATAATTATATTAAAGCATTTTATCAATTACGTTCTATTAATTGTGCAAAATCTCTATATCTACTCGCTGTATAGCTACCCTCTAGGTGGATGCGCGATCTACACTACATGCTGCAAAACAGCATAGAATAAAGTTTGCTGCGAGTGATTACATTGTATATAAAGTAGTTTGTAAATCGAAAAAACTTCGTAGAAAATTACACAATAAACCATTACAACCGATATGTCGATATATTATGTATGTAATAAAAATGTAGGAGTGTCGTATAACGGACTCAAATAGATATGATTTAATCATATAGAGATATAAAAATGTTGATATAAGTTAGTCAAAATATAATCCAAATTAATTGGCGATCACAATCATTCAACCGTAGGGAAATATGGCATAACGGAGAAGACAATTATATTAGAAAAACGCACGCGGAGTGATTCTCCTAGCATATGAGCAGAAGAAGACTGCAAAGTATTTATCAGAAAGGTCTTGGCTACGCGTGATAATATTGTTACTGTCGGATCTGATAGCTTGTCGGTATCGGCCCAAATAACCAGTCGAACAGTTCGATAAATGTCACGAATTAGTCGCTAAATTGAAAGCGTTCCCTCAAAAAGATGGGCTATGCTGTAAGATTTCGGAAGGTATTTCGATAGGTCCAATAGTTACATAACGCAATATCAATATCTATTTGAATCCAAACATGTCACCGTCTTTATATCCTGACAATGAATTTTAAAGGCAAATATAAATTACTTTATACCGTTAAAATCAGTCTCGATCAATAACTGCTAACGTGAAATAAAGAATACAATATACAAAGTCACTTAAACTAATACGATCAGTGCATGCGGCCTTAAAACTTCACGGACGCTGAATAAGCTGATAATAAAAATATACGTATTTGGTGACACTAAATTAAGCAAAATACGTTCAGGCACAACGTATAACACTCGATTATTACATTGAATATAGTATTAAATAAATAATAAAAAGCATTACGCTCTTTATATCAAAATAACTTTAAAATACTCCTCTCCTCTCTTGCCATGTATGCTTACCGTCTAACCCTATACTAACAATTGATTGATTTTCAAAAAAAAAAAAAACAGAAAGTATCTGAAAAATTCAGATGTTCTGTTTAATTTATTCTTATACGTTATTAGTATACATCTTCATGTTTTCGATTCACGTATTTAAATACACATAATTTCTTAGTTGCTATATAATGTATATCTTGTATATCGCTCTGTCTGCACTGGTCAGTTGACTCGAAAAATAATTTACGCTTAATGCAGTGCGTTTGATATTCAATTGATCGAACTACGACAACTAAAATGAATTCGTATTGTTGAAACTGTCAACAACAGGATTCATGCTGGAGAATATAGGAAGCACTTTTTGCGGGCTTACGTTGTATATCAGATATGTGCGTGTGTGTGTACATGTCTGTACAGTCACACACAGCCATCCTTAACGCCTAAGACACTATAAATTTTAATAAATCGTGACCGTTGAACTATGTAATTGAACTTGAATTGTTTTTCGTTTATAAGTACAATCGCGAACGGGGAGTTCGTGGTTCCAAGGAAGGATATATCTTACACGGAAACACCGAATCAACGAAGTAATCGTAAACATTTACATTGTAACACTAGTAATATAAAAAAGTTACACAAAAAGTATGAAATCTACGTGATTATCAAAAATGCTTACCGCAAATATAATATAAACTACCTCCATTCATTATATACAAATCCAAATATCTTAACACCGAACATTTTAGATCCGAACAAGTACGAAAATAGGTGCACAAATATTTATATCTTTAATATTCTTTCCCTAACATTAGCCTAACATACGATACGCTCTTTCTTTCTCGTAATTATAACTAGCAATATATGTAAAAACACTACCAAGACCACTAGAGCCGTGGATGGCACCAAAGAACTGTATAAAAGGCGAGACGCTGGCCAAAATGCTGGAGCCTGCCACCACTTCGTCTACAGACGATATTATTGCTATCTTAACAAGTGACTGTCTTCGATACGTGCCAATTACATTATGATACTGACCTGTACAATAGAATTCGGAAGTTATTCTTCCAACCACAATTTTATTGCTTACAATGACAAAAATATTTTACGTTTCAACAATTTAAAGGTCTCACATCTTAAGATGGCGTGTAATTTTCTATTTTTTATATCCATTTAATATTTCAACCACTATAAAATAATATACCTTTGCCAATATTATAAACGTTCCTTAAAAACATACGTCGCACCAGGCGAAGACACTTTCTATGCAAGATTGGGTTCCAAGTGGGCTATACATTCAATATAAATTTGAGAAGAGATGACAAACCAAATAAATAATATAACGACTATCCGGTACGCTTGCCAGAGCGTATCCACTCTCGCTCGAGACGCGACGCTGTTATTTTCGCGAACAAATAAAATTTACAACAATAACTGCGATTTTCTTATATCACAGAAAATATACTAAAAAAAAGTTATGATATATTTCGTACAATTTTTTTTTTTCACTCCTTTTAATTATGTTCAATATTTATCCATAAACGGAATCAATCCCTAACAAAAGTTAAAAACTAAATACTTGGTAACAAAAAAAATATCACTATATCTCCAAGTCCTTATAACATATTAGTATAATAATAAATGCTCCTTTCTGATATAAGTGAAATATAATCTAAGAGGTAGGATCAAGAGGTGATGGAGGGTCGCGCGGAAGGGCCCCGACGCACGTGCATCCGACCCTACGCAAAACACATACAGTTATTTTCCGAAGACATTTCAGGGGCAAACGAGCAAGCGATCTACGTGATTATATTTAGACCATCATTGAAACAGTTGACGGGATATTGGACATGTGTGCGTAAGTATCTATGTGTGCGACACTTAATCCTCCAGTAAAGTTGTTTTGACAAAAATAGCCATGAAACCAATGTCGACCCCAATCCCAGGCATATCATAAAGTATCGACTACATTTCATACACTTACCCGAGATATATTACGATCATCGCTTATAAACCTTTTAACATATAAAAGCGACCAGTATAACAGTAATAGTTAAAAATAATGAACGTGAGAAAACGCATCATCATTATTTTCATTTACCGAACGCAGTACCTACGTACTCGCAAGAAGCGAATCGGTAATAAATTTCAATAATAAAACAATCATGATTACTCTCACCCAATGACAGCTATAACCGTAATTTATTGATAACAATGATAAATTGGGTGTCGATGATTAAAATTCCAATACAATGTTTACCGATTTACCTTCCAAGTTGATTACGAGCTAGCTCGACTGTTTTAATGAATGTCAATGTAATGGATAACATTAAAGTGCTGTTGTAAACAAGTCAACGATAATTTAAATTTTGTGATACTGCAAAGGAGAATCGTGTCGTTCGATGCATTTTGATCAAAATATTACCCTAAGTACAAGCTAGAAATATTTTCAACCAGAAACGTCAACACGACAGTGATGAAACTCGATTGCCCGACCCTATTGAATGTACTTGCATAAATCAGTTTTGTAATATATTCTTGGCATTCCAATATAACCAACATGGATCCCATACTCATTTGCCACTGAGAAAAATCCATGAAACATAATTTTCAATTACTATAATAGTTCATTAGAGTGTAATCAGATATAGGTTCTTCGTCGTCATAATGGTATCCTAAAAACATTGTTAATGGCGTTGGTTTCAAACGGATTAATATTAAGCAAAGTACAAGGACCTACCATTACAACTTGATGTGGTCCGTGGTGCCGATGTTGGCGAGGGTTTTTTTGATGCGCAGTGCGGTCAGCCGGGCTGCTGGGTTCTGGTACCAGCACTCCTTCATCACCTTCGATATCGCCGACAGAATCTACAACAAATTCATACAATTATTGAATGATCCAATATTTCAATAAATCTTATAGGAAATATAAACTGTCCGATGCAAGGTAATAGGCTAACCACCTACTTCATGGGGTGTGAAACATAACTGGTGGAAAGTGGCAGTAGGTACTACACTCCTTTGTCTACCCTTTCGGATATTACTGGCATTATGTTAGTGAACTCTTCTTATGTGCAGAAGGGTAAGGTTAATTCCAGTTATCCATAATTTCATTGCTGGCTTATAAAAAGTTCTGATACTTAGAACCCGACTAAAATGATTAAATCTAAAATAACTACGACTACCTCTCGGTTTATCGGTTCGGGTGTTAGTATGGAGACTGATTTCTGAAGAAGAATGTTTACTGACTCAACATTATTAAAAAAGTATTACTATTCTACTTTTCGTATAAAAAATATATGTAATCGCGGGCGCAATTATTAGGGCTCGAGAAGGGGTTGTTTATGAACGGTCTAGGAGTGAGTCTAATTTAAAAAATTGTTTAAAATATATGTTTAAGTCATTTCCGCGGTCTAACAATCGCTAAAATCGAGGGTCGTAATAAATTCCACGTTCCAGTTAATTTTATTTATATAATAATACGGTTCATACTTATAAATGGACACGCGAATGTCCGAAAGTGGTAAGCAGACTAAATATTTGGGCCGGCTAAGGCACCTACTAACAATCTCATTTCACATATTCTACACTAAAGGTACCATTCTATGGTACTATCTATTAAAGTTACTTCCTTGACCTCGCCCTCGTTTGAACTGTTCATGAAAAGGGCAGATATATTTATCCACATCCTTTGCTGCCAGAATTTTCTATATATTAACATATTCATGATAATGCGCAATACACGATCACGCGGAAACGACATTAAATTTTCAATCTGATATCTTAAAATATCACAAAAGAATATATTGTATAGGCAAATTACATATCTGAATAAACAGGATGAAGTGGTCTATTATTCAGTACAATTTTAACAATGTTATCGATTTCTTTACAATTTTAAATCTATTATAATTTACATATTTTTTATTCGCATGACGTCTTAGTGTGTGCGTCATTTCACAAAAGTACCTAAGACACAATCTTACGATAACTTCTGGAAGCGTCGATGAAGTTTTAACAGTGCGCAGTTCATAAATGTCAACTATACAGAAGATAAAAATAACTGTGTAACTTTTATTTACTCGGTTTATGAACGCGATATCACCTTTAACGAAAAATACTATTTATTATCTAGCTTTAAAGCCGTCAAAAAGGACATACGCGCTGTTAGAACTTTTTTGACGAAAGGTGGAATAGAAGTACCTACTGTCCGAAATTCGACAAATGCATAGATAACGCTTAACTCTGTTATCGCTACTAACTATTATATTCTGAACTTTACAGTATCCATATCAAAATGTTATTTACAGAGACATGTTACTCTTCGACCACATAGGGGAGCGTTCAAGTATTACGTAACACAATTTAGCGAGAGGCTTGGTCTTGTAATATTATTTCTTTTATTTCTAAAAAAACTAGGGAATATAAATTTTCTAAGTTGGCAAAATGGCAACTCTTTTCGTTTTTTTCGAGGGATCCCTCAATTGTACGTTATTTTTATTTAGTTCTCCCAAGTTGGCAACCTTTTTCGTTTATGTTTTTACGGGGAGTTCTGCGATTCTATTGTATGTTATTTTTATATTGTATTCGTTAGTGTTTTAAAAACTTAATAAGTACTTCACTGTAGTTTATAGTGTTATTAAAGTGAATTAATTATGACCTCAAAAGAAGGAGATTTGCATCATCAGCCGTTCTGAGGGGGGGGGGGGAGAAGGGCCAAGAATCGTCAAAACTTGTGTTACGTAATACTTGAACGCTCTGTAAGACTTCTGGTGCAAAATAACAGTGTAAAGAACATCCAACACCTTTTATTAGGTGAAACTATTGCAACGCTTTTTTTGTGTTTTGCGCTGTTTTTAAATCGCTATTCTGGTGATATATACAAGACTAGCTGCCCCCGCCACTTCGTCCGCATGGATTTATTACTATTTATGGTTTTAATTATTTTGTAGGGAATCCTAAAACTTTTTCTACAATAAAAACATCCTAAGTTACACCTCATAACATCAGCTATCTGCCAGTGAAAATGCTGTCAAAATCGGTCCAGTCGTTTATAGTAATTATCTGATTGATTTTGATGCATTGGACTTGGAACGCTCTGATGTACGAGGTGCTACCAACGTAGTCGTGTAGAATGATCACGGACGAGCTAAATCAATTTATAAAGACATATGTGGCTAGTGGCTATGTTCGTAACATCACGCCTGTAATCCTCGCAGAGATCGGCAGAGGAGTGAAGTATACTCCCATACTACGTTTTACCAGTTATGTTTAAGTTACATGAAATAGGTGGTGAGACTATTACCGTACACCGGTCACAGATCCAAACTCCGAGATCCAAACTAGAAATTCTAAATTAGAAAAATCCGGGTAGTACTCGACCCAGCACCTCCTGATCGGTAGTCGCGCTGGCAACCACTGGAGAAACGAGGTAGGCTATGTCCGTAATGTGAAAAAGGATCTTACAAGATCGGAATGCCATCTGTTCGGTACGTTCGGGCGTCGCTTCTCGACGCAGACGACGCGCCGCATGTCGTCGAGCGCGGGGTCCGGCGGCACGCAGTCGTAGTACGGTGGCTGGTAGTCGTCCGGCATCACGCCGCAGCGCCGCGCCATCTCCCACAGCACTAGCCCGAACGAGTACACGTCCGACCGTTTATACGGATCGAACTGCCTCGAGTCCATGCTCTCATCCAGAACCTACGTCGAAAATAAACCGTTTATTGTACAAGTACAAGTATATCAACAAGACACATATTCGCAATCACGTTCTACAATACTGGGACTGTAAAAATGAGAATACGACGAAGCATAAGCAATCAATGAATTTGAATAATTAAGCTAAAGAATCGCGCAAGAAAAGCTCACTGAAGCTGAAACTGAAGAGTATAGACATCAATGGACAACATAAAATAATCGGAATACCTCGGGGGCCATGTAGCGCTTTGTGCCCACGCGATTAGTGGAGGGCACATCCACGGAGTCGCTGGACACGTTGTGCCGCACGGCCAGCCCTAGGTCCCCGATCACGCAAGTCAGGTTGCTTTTCACCAAGATATTTTTCGACTTCAAGTCTCGATGCGCTATCGCCGGCTTACCTGCAACCGAACACACCGCCGCCCCATACAAACCTGGCACATTACATCCAACGCGCTATATATACTACCGCTCCTGACCCCATTCACATTTATATATGCGTACGCACACAGCGCTGGACTCCGGCGAATACGTCCGTGTAGAAACTACTAGAATTTTCAAATACAAAAGCAACAAAAAATTCGTGTAAATACATGCAAACCAAACTGAACACATTTGAATGTCTGCGATTCTTGACAATGTTAAATGTAAGGTGGGGCGCGATCTGAAGTAGGTATGCAAAATTATTTTAAACAGGGTTCGCCTTTTTTTAGCAGCTGCAGTGTTTTTCTAGGTTTCCACAGAAACTGTATAACTGAATATTAGATTGTATAGAGTGACATGATTTATGAGATGTGTTCGAAATACATTATGCAAAATGTTCCAGAATAATCGAGACGCTAGCTACGGTAATGGATTGAACTAGATTGAAACCTTTTGTGCCAACGATATCCATGTGCAAATGCGCCAAGCCCGTTGCTATGGAGAGCGCCATTTTGACCAGCGTGTTCGAGTCTATGGTCCGCGCGGTTAGAAAGTCGAACAGGGAGCCGTTCTCGTGGTAGTCCGTTATAAGCCACAGTTGCGTCCACGTACCATTGTCTGCAACAAACTCATATATATAAAATACCATGTACAAAAATTTCAAATCGAAATAATGATTTGAAGTTTAACTAGAGAATTTTAGCGATTTCAAATAACATGTATATCTGATGTTACGATTTACTTGGCTACTATGTGGCGCCATCTTATCTCAAGGAAAACAGACATAACAACAGAGCGTAAATGTATCTTATTGTTTACGTAATATTCATATAATAATAACGTATTTCTGACCAACATTAATATTCAAAGACGCTATCTTGTTAAGTATTAATTTGGACAGTATGATAATAATTAAGAACAGGCCAATACAAAACAATCAATTAAATTACTTATTTAAAATCAAATAACTGTTATAGTCGTTTATAGGTGAGTATTTAATGCAATGGGTACCCCTGGCCATTCATATATATTTAAACTTCGAAAATGATATTTATAAATATGCAGATTTTTAAACTTTGTTACTACAAACTGTTTTTCACGGCGGATAGTTTAGGTATCCTTTATTTGTGAAACGGAAATCTGCTAGAGATTACTGAAAATGGGTAATGCGAGAATATTCTAGACCAATTGGTTTAGGATTTTGAGTGTCATCTTATAGCGGGAGGGCACTGCTGACCTGTGACTCAGGTTTCACACCTACATCAGGCACCAGGTTCTCACTACATAAGGGGTGGTTCACATATTGTATGATCATCTAAGCTAGTTCCTAAGACCTTATTGTGAGAACGAATAAATGTTTTATTATTTATATTATTTTAAGTGTTTTTTGACATTGAAGCACTTTTTGGAGTACATAAAACTTCCATTGTTTACACGGGTGTTTTGTCAAGTTTCGCTTAGTATGTTCGGTACACCACACATTTATCAACACATGATTCAAGCACACTGTCGATTATTATATAATTGTAGGCTTAAAGTGTCTATATATTAGACTTGCAACGAATAGTATATTCGGTCATATGCCGAATGCCGAATATTCGGCGAGCTTCCTGGCCGAATAGCTGAATACTAGACAAAGATATTCGGTCGGTGTGTGGCGACAAAACTTGTATCGATGCGATTGTTTCGCGCTCGTTTGTTCTAATGTACTCAGCACTCGCCCACCTCAGGCCTCTCCGCGCAGTCTATTGCTATACATGGTTTCAAGTAAGAAAATGTAAATTGCCTTTTTTGATCAAAATTGTAAAAAAATATTTGTCGGCGCCAGGAAGTAGTGTTTTTTCAGAGCGTCTTTTTTCTGAAAAAAATTAAGTAGACTAGTTCCTAAAAATGCAGAGAAAATTATCTTTCTGCATTATAAGCTTCCGCTTCTAAACTTTGATTACGACAATAATTCAAATACGTTGAAAAATCGTTAAATTTTGTAATTCAGACTATGATTATGTACTATCTGTACTAATGACTCTCATGATTATAAGAGAAATGAAAATAAATATTACCTATTATATAATTAATCAAAAAATTTCTTTTATTTTACCAACTACCTCACTATAATAAAATATATTACTTAAGTATTCCGTATTCGGCCGAATAGTATGTAGATATTCTGTATTCGGCCGAATATAATAAAAGCAGCCGAATAGACCGAATATCGAATATTCGTTGCAAGTCTACTTTATATGCAATATCGACACTATCTTAAACGCTCAATAGTGAAGTTTAGCTATAAAAAGCTTCCTATCATATTTTTATTGCCTTAATAAAAAAGAGACGGCCCATAATATAACGACTAAAGTAGCTAAGGTATTATATAAACATGTTTTCAATGCTTAAAAAGGCATAATTTTACTAAAGATTTCAATGAAGGAATTACATGTAACATGTCCTATAATAAAATATTTAGTAAAATTAAATCTAGGTGTTTTAATAAAATCGTCATTCACGTGTACCTACACATGTGAAAATACCTAATTGTTTCACAAACAATAATGCTATCACCTGTTATTTACCCATCACTTGATTTACATTTCTACATACCTTTGTTATCCGCTGCGATGAAGCCCAGAATATTCTCATGTCGCAACATAACCGTCTGATATATCTCTGCTTCGCGGAACCACGAACATTCTTCCCTGGATGAGAATATCTTTACAGCCACGTTCTCCCCCCGCCAGCGGCCGCGCCACACCTCGCCGAAGCGGCCCTTGCCTATTATATCGACCAGCTGGATCTGACGCGCGATGGAGCGCTGCACTAGCAGTGGGAGACCTGTACGATAGCCAGCAATTCATTTAGCATATCTTAACATGTCGCTGTAGACACATTAATAGACACAAGTAGCTCGGCTAGCAGGAAACATACTTCCTCATTACTACATTCCATGAGCAGACGACGTCTAAAGCTCGGTATTTACACGAAAACACATGAATACAGAAGAGTGGGAAGTTTGAAATTTTAGTTCAGAAAACATGCAGTACGATTTCGTTTATTAATTCAAAAACACAAAATTGTATTGAATGTTTACAAAACAATATAAGTTTTACTACCTCTCAAGCAACTATAAAGTCTATCGAAATAATGTTAGGTAAATGCCTATGATATTACAGACAAACATACCCACGAAATTAATATTTTTTAGTGACCGACCGTAAGTTCGGTTTCGGTTTCGGTTTCAGCCAGTTTCGGCCAAAAAATCTAGTTTCGGCCTTAGTTTCGGTTTCGGCCAAAAAATGGCCGAATGTTTCGGCCGCGCCGAAACTCGAGCGTTCTGAACTATCGTGCGTCGTTCGGCGAACTTCGCAGCACAGGCATTCGGTAAAAAATCATGAATCTCTTTTTAATTTGCAATAAACTATAATATAAGTAAAAAATGAATGTCCAGAATTTTATAAATCCGGGACAAATGGCATATCCATGTTGATGTTGATGACATAAAAATATTTAAATATAGATATTTGTTATGTAGTTTAATGATTGTCTTTTTATTTCATTTAACTGTCGGTATTTATAGAATATGCAAATGTGTAAAAAAATTTTGTGATCGTAAAGCACACTCTATGTTTCGTATAATAAATAGTTGAAAATTTAAAATACAATACATATTAGTATGGAATAGAAATTTTAAATATGTTTAAAAACTTTTGGTTTCGGTTTCGGCTGAAAAACCTGTTTCGGTCGGACACTAATGTTTTTATAATTAGCAGGAAGTAGCTGACATAACTTTGAGACGGTTGCTCAGTTGTCTAAAAAATAAGGCTCGTATAGTCGTATACCAAGTTCGGAGCTCACCGGAGCCAGAGCCAGACGTGGTCAACTCGATCATGTCCCGTATGGTGGTGGTGGTGAGCATTGGGTTCCTGGTCTCGCACACCGAATCCTCGTTGGGGAAGAGCGGGCGCTCGGGCAGCTTGCGGCCGCGTCTCGCCCACCAGACGCTCATCGCAGCACACACGCTGAGCACCATAAAACCCATGATCCACGGCAGCACTTGCCACGCGGTCGCTGACGTATTCGTTTCTTAAGTTCAAAATGTCAGTCATTAAAATCTCATCCACAAATTTATTGACGTGTCAGAAATGATAATCTTCGCAAGACTCTTTTATAATAAATACTTGTCGAGATATATTAATATATGATATATACATCATCATCATCATCGTCAGCCTCTAGATGTTCACTGCTGGACATAGGCCTTCCCTAATCGGCGCCACTCCTTCCGGTCCTGAGCCTTCCGAATCCAGCAGGTTCCCGCTGTCTTCTTCAGGTCGTCAGACCATCTGGTAGGAGGGTATATATATACAGAATATGAAATACTGTACATACACATGTCTGTATATGTGTGTGTATATAGATATATTTAAGTACTTTTTTAATTATTGTAAGATATTTTTAAAGCTGCTATAATGTTAAATGTGCGGTCTGCAACTAGTAGGTACCTGGAAACACTATTTTTTAAACTATTTTTTATCGTTGCGTTATATAAGCTCTGATTGAAATTCAAAATCATTGACGCAAGAACTGAAAAATATTGCCACATTAAAATACGGGGAATAAATAAAAATTTTCCACATCAAATTTTGTTGCGCAAAACATATCCGTCGCGAATTTCAAATCCGGACTACTTCTTATTCAAATGAATATTTAATGACTTTATAGCCTCCACTAAAACACACAAGCAACCACAAATACAGAAAAATATCTCGAAGGACATGAAATGGACAAATAATGCGCAATAATATCACGTTGTATCGCACGTGGAAATAAACTGAAACAAAAGCAAAACTTTGAATTGAAAATGAACTTAAAAATCCATTGGGTGTCGATACTAAAAATATACTCTCAGGTATAAGGGGCGAGACATAAGACCGCGATGCGACGCGTCTCGCAAAAACTTATAACGTGATTTGCGTCGGGCGGTGCGGCGATGCGACGGATATACATAACAATAGTAGGTAAGTACCTATAAATAATCGTTCCTTATATAGGTTTACTTCGGTTTGTTTCGGGACGGTGGAAAGATGTAATTAATATCTTAATTAAAAAAATAACGATTGTTGTAGTTTAAACAACGCTGGTATTTTCTATTTATAAATATGATTTCTTCAAACCATTCGCTTTCCACATCTTGCGCTACTGTGGAAGAGATCTCTCTAAGGGATAAGCAGTGCTATTGTACTTTCACTGCATACAAAATTGCTGAATAATTAAAAAAACAACTGACAAACACCCAGTGAATGAACAATTTGTAACGTAGCAACCTTTGGTCTAAGATCCGGCTGCAGAATTAGTGCACTCATCGAGTATATGCTAAAAACCAAATTTTTACGTATATTTATGATTACAAGAATATATATCTACAAGATTGCTTACCAAAATGTGACCGGTAGTATTTTTTTTAATTATTATTAATTGCGCAACAATAAATAAAATATGCGTAAATATGTTATGCGTAAAAATATGCGTTAAATATGCC
>DWDT01000915.1:0-17890 GCA_018245595.1 Microceris scylla | reverse complement strand
TAGACAATCATAGACTCCCGACAGAATAGTAGTGAGCTGATACAGCCGTTAAGTTGGAATTATAGATGTACCTAGTTTGCGAGTAAATGTTTAAAAAATTAGAAAAATTTTTTTAATAAATACATATGAGACATAATTTCATAATATTGTTATTTTAGTGAACAGTAACACAAATAAATAAATTTTAATTCTCAAAAGCGTATTCTTTTGTATTTTTGTAACAGCACTGAATTCAAGCGGACAATTTAGATATCCATAGAACATATTAACATATTTGGGCGGGATTTGCATAAACGTAAGTAGCTGTCAGGTCTGGCCACTTTATGACACTAGCGCCCTCTGCGTTAATGAAAATGAAACTGGGAACGAGTTTATTCCCCACCCTGGTGTGCCCATTAAGTAATGTGACCATACTTCTCGTTATGAATGGGACCTTTTTGTTTTGTTTTTTGAGGACCCCAGGATTTTTTATGACAAATTAAGGACTCTATACTGTCTTTTTTGAGTAGGAGGGTTTTTAAAGTAATTTATATTAAAAATTAGGTCATGCATCTATATAAATAAAATGATAGAGGTATTCCTTGTACACGCGTCGCGCAAAAGTACTGGATTGATTTCGATAAAAATTTTTTAGTTTTGTCATACACTTTACCATTATCTTAAAAAATTCAAGTAATTAATTCAAAGTTATTAAACTTTTGAGAAATTAAAATTTTTAGCGATTTAAAATTAATATGTAAGTTTTAAGATTAACAAAGTATATTTTTGCCTTTAATATTATTCATGTAGGGTATAAAGGTAATTTTTCTGTCTTGTAGTTACCTCGTTTTATTTCAAAAAACAGATAAAAAATATTATTTTCTTATTATTAGTCGCTCACAATAATTTTTAAAATTGCCGCTAAATCCCACAAACACTGTATGTAAATGCAAGCAATCGAGTTCCAATAAAAAAAAATCCTAAAATGTGCCTTCGGATACACGCAAATTCCCCGATTTGTCCTAAAACCGTGGTCACCGTAGCATTAACCGCAATGTACTGAGCAGTGGGGAATCGTGGAAAAACAAATAGGGCTCTCAGCAAACAGTGTGCCCTTTTCGTGCGACTCGCGCGTTTGTTAGTGTCATTGGTTGTTTAAGAACACGGCTCTTCACGCTTAAAAGATCAAGATTTTTGGGGAACTAAGATTATTGCATTCAAAATAAATTGCTTTGTCCATTTCAATAAAAGCCATATGAAGTAAATAACTGAATATTACTTTGAAACAATAAGCATATATTATATTTGAATTGGCTGTTCTGACCCCACACTGGGGGAGCTTGGCAAACTATGCTTAGATATATACCAGGTTAAAGGTAAGTCGTTAACCCTCACCAGTCGTAAAGGGAACGTGTTAAAAATTGAATATAAAAAGTAATTATTGCGAAAACAAATATACGACCGGCGACCTACGTACTGGTAGGTATATTTATAGATAGAAGTGGGTTTTATTGGATCACTTAAGCTTTGTTTATGTAGCACTAATTTTGCATAAGTGTCATGAATATTAAGCAATTCAAATATATCCAAGCTTCGCGTAAGTATCTTATCCTTTTCCTTTTTTTTTTTCAATTTCAAATAGAACTGAGTATAGGATTATTAGTCTCAGTTGGGATAATATTTTGATAAGATTAGATATTTTATAGGTATATGGTAATTTAGTTTGCATTAGTTATATATGTCCTATTCCAAAATCGCGGTTCTAGACCTGAAGACTGAATGATTGCTTCTAGTACATTGTCATCTTCATCACCATCAGCGATCAGCCAGCGCTGGGCTTAGCCGCCTCGTACATCGTCGTACTGGTAATCAAGCATGAGATTAGTGGATGTGTTCTTTATTCATTCCAACAAGGTTAATTATCATATATTTTCTATGTACATGCAACATATATTTCCCTTAGTCGCCACCAAATCGAAGTGTATCTAATATTCTCTCACACACTCGCTTAGGTTTCGTCTATTGCTTAACCAATCAGACACTTATCACTGTTCCGCTGCCTCGAGGAGTGCTGTAAATCCTCTTATGATCACCCCTCGACCCTACATTCCTGTCCAAACCCAACTATTTATTACCGTGACGTAGACGCGCACGTGCCATACCATCCGTGTTTTTTTATTAGCTACTCGTATTTCTGCACTACTGGTACCCACCCGAAACATCTCCTCTCCAATCATCATCATAGAATATCAACCCTTCGTAGAAAAAAAATAAGAACTACAATCGCATGTAACTCTAACCTCCCTTGAACGGTCTGTAGTACACAAACGTATGAAGTTTCGCGCGAAACTTTTCACACAAAAGTGACCCTAGGGACGAATCGAGTCTAGGTAATTTAGTTGTTGACGTGTGCCCAATAAACTATCGTCGATAACGTTGGCGTAGAGACCAGTTTAATTATTATGTTCTGTAAGATTCTCTAGATATTTCGTGACTTCGATAACCATATGTGAGGTATACTATTTTAAGATATATAAATCAATAATTTTCATCATTGTTAATTATTTTACTCCACAGCGGTCTACTGTTCTTTTTTTAAATCCATCCACGGTCTAAATACTAGCTGTCACCGACCTCAGGACGGGTGAAATAGTACTTTTTGTGTTAGCTGGATAAGTTAGTAGTTTTAATAAGATTGTGTGACTGGTAATAGGACTGTACTAATAAGATTTGGTATCATCAGCTCCATTGTTATATGTTAGTACAGATGCAATTAGCAATAATTTGTATACGAGTACATCCTATGCTAAGGTAGTCAAAAATGCGTTGCTATGCTTTAGCAATGAAACGGTTATGTCCAGTAAACATATGAACTGACAATCACACCCTTCAGAGCGAAACACCAATTATAATGACAATTGATTCCCTGTAGAAGTAGCTGCACCGGAAGTGGTACTACTACCCATGGAAATTGCTAAATAATACAATTACATACACCCTACTACTATACTAATACAAAATAAAATGTTTTTCTATATTTAAATAGGGCAGTGACAAATCAGTGTGGAGAAATATTCAAGCATATTTTTTACTCATGAGGCATATTTATCGGTGAAGTTTGCAATCTATTAATTGCTGGGAGCATACCACAATAAAATCATCATCATCCACCAGAAAAAAACGCTAGGATCAAACCTGGATAGATCTAGCCGTGTGCAAGCTCAGTCGTTCGCATAAAGTATTCCCGAATGAAAAGCAAATCGCGCGGCACAAAGCAAACGCTTTGACCTGAAAACGCTCTGGAAGGTGGTTGCTCAATTTATGTCGGTGTATGTTGTTGATTTTAAGGTAAAGTGTATTCAAAGACGGACTGGAAATAAGTGAATGCGAGATATACGGCTATATAAAACGAAATGCGCGAGGCTTAAAAAATAATTCTGGCATATTAAGATATACATATGTCTATAATAAGTAATCGGAATATACACGAGACGATGAAACTAGTTTTCATTTCTATCGTCATTGTCAAGATACATTCTACTGTACGGTATTTACTGTTTACCACTGTCACTCAGTTTTTTTTTTATGTTAATGATCATCAAGTTACAGGAGTTTGATGGAATATAAAAAATATAAAAAAGGCCGATTCACTTGATACATAATAAATTTGGATATTTTTATTAACAAAAGTAAACATCAATATTTATTATTTATCAAGGTTATATGTTGTTCCGGTTATAATATGAATAAAATAAACTAGATTTCTACTAAGTAAATAAATTACTGGATATTCAATTATGTCAAAGAACTACTACTAAGAGCCCCGGGCAAAAATACAGTGCTATTTTATACCCAAGGTATAATCTGGTAATGTATCTGTTCTTATAATAATGAAATTATAATAATCGACCCATTACAGGTACATTCCACTGAGAGAGTTAAGGCCACAGTTTGCCACGCTGGCCAAGTGCGGGTTGGCAGACTATAACTGTATAAAATTGTCCCTGTTCGCACTTAAATAAATATTCGAACAACAGATGCGTTTTAATCTAGACTGAGTGTGCGTTCCCGTGAAATATTAATGCCAAAAAGGTGTGTGCGTGGCACCCACGGAGCATCGCAAGGAACGCGTTCTGTTCACATACGGATTGTGTATAATATCCCTAACAAACGCAGCTCAATAGTGGGAGTGGCGCACGTGAAAATTGCGTCCCGAAACCCTTTGTCGACTGCACCTTTTTATTAACGGCTCCGTGTCGATTCCGCTATCCGAAACTGCCTTTTATCTGAAATCCTGCAAATAGAAAATATTCTATTTTTTCACTATTGTACGAGTAGGTATATTAAGTAAAAAGGCATTATAAAATTTAGAACTTTGGTGTCAATTTGCTTACGAACGTTAAAAGTCAGTTCAAAGTATAGTTTCATTGGGAGATATACATTTGAACGACAGTTGTTGTTTACGATTGGTTGGGAAAGGTTAAACGACAGTTAGTTCTTGATGTATTGTAAAGTAGGTAATGTGAGCTTGCTGCCATACTGTGCGGCTGTTGCTACTTATCCATCAAGTCAATAGGTATTATAGAAGACACACGAAATAATAAAACCCGGTCAGTGCCGACAAGTATATAATATGTATGAAAATTACTGGTAATTATTACTTAACTTTATATTTATCATAGTATCTTACACCCTTCAATTCATTTAAAACATTTTTTTATTCAAAATGTTAAGTTGATTAAACCTTTCAAGTTTTGTTTACCAACCTAATAAAAAAAATTATTTGCAATTCTCTGTCAGTGGCTAAAAATCGTATTTACTATAACAAAATAAAATCCAATTTTTTTCTTGGTTCCCAATCATAAAGGCTGCTGAATTGACCATAACTAGCTACATTTTATATTCGATTCAAATCAAACTTTAAGCACATCCACATAATAATATATTATTCGATGTGACAGCTTAGAAAACCCTAATAAATCAGATACCAACTAACTCGATAACAATCAGTTACAATAGTTGCTTATGTTTAAATTGGTTTGTTTCCAGCTCACAGGGTTTTTCAAAATGAATTTAATTCACTAATTATATGTCAATAGTCTTGATAAGTTTAGTCGATCATAGGTTTTAAATATGTTGACCTTTGTGTTAGCAATCACCGAATTATGCAATCACTTAAAGGATGGTTTTATTATACAGTACTTGTTCACGTTTGCGTTATCAAATGAACGTAATGTAAATAATATGTGAAAATGATTGTAAAGCAATGGTTCGGTTAATACACGTTAATTTTACTATTCGTTGATTAAAGTGAAATGTTAAATAAAGTCAACGTTCATTGTTTTTTCACGTGTGTTTTTTATATTTAGGCTAATAAAGGCCGACTTTTTTGTTAGCTTTTAGAGCTGTAGTAGCGAACGCAGCAAAATTGCTGTCTCTTGTATTCCAATAGGGTTCGCTGAACCAGCTTCATGTAGGGTTGTCACACCGAAAAATCCAAAAAACAAAACAATTTTCTGTTATGTTTCATACGTGACTTGACGTGGGTTTTCTTTTACGTAACAGTAACGTTTATGGTAGTAAGTGCTTTCTTCACGTTGTATAAGAACATTGAAATAATGTCTGGACTGTCAACTAATACTAAGTGTTGAGGCCATTTGTCAACCCTAGCACGAAATGCTTACAAATTCTATGGAACCTGTTGCCCGATCTGTCATTAAGTTGGTTGCTTTAGATCTTTGAAAAGTCTTTGTTGCTGGCTCTAACAAATCGATTGGCATTGTTGAACTACGGTACTGGTTAGCAACCACTTTTACCTGCAAGACGTTACCTGGTATTGATCTAGGATTGATATTAATCATGAAATATTTTAAAAAAGAAAATGCTTTTTTTATCCAATCGATGCAGCACATATACTTGGAGTTGATTGTACAGTAAAATTGTATACATAATAAATCGAACTAGCCATTGCAAATAATCTAATTGAAGTTTAAAATAAAAAGTTATTTCGAAAAAAAAGAAGAATATCATAATTTTAAACTACCACGGAATAGAGCTTGAAAAGAGCAAAAATTTACGGCTCATCTCTATAGAAACCAGGATAGCTACACAGCGGCGACCGCAACAATTGCATCAAACCTGCATTCAGAGCTTCGTTTCGTTTGAAAGTAGGTCGATAGGGGAACAAAGCATCCAATTTGTAACAAAACTAGTTTATCTCATGCCCTAAAAATGCGATGAGATCCAAAGTGGGCTTAAGTGATAAAATACATACATCTTCTGATTTTTCAGCCGTAAAATTTATTCTTTCTAAATGTATTCGCGAAGGCCGTGAGCGTTCTAAACGATATATCTGTACATATATCCTAAGGCCTTAAAGTGCCCTTCTATGTTAAATTTACTTACAAACTGTGTCCTATTTTCAATACCTAATATGATCATCTTGTAAAATAATATAACGAAGTAACATGTTACCTCCAGTATTAAATCATTCTTCTTTGCAACTACATTAGGTTCTTATGAAAATTGAAACTTTCTGATTCTAAAAATGAGGTTAATAGTATAAGGAACAATATTGGGGTGACTGCTACATATTATAAGAATTGGTAGTGACATCATATTGTAATAGCTGCTTGTCCGTATTTATTTCTTTCGGCTTCATATTGTTGGTTTGATTTCTTTTATGTTGTAAATTGTTTCACTGCGGCTTAACAATCTTCGATGTTATTAACGTCTGCAAACTGAATTTCCCCTGCAGCGTAATAACAATACTTGCATGATTGTTGCATGTATTTGAATTAGAACAAAACTTCAGGTGTTATTTTTGAAACTTGAAACATTGCTAAATTTCAATATGTAGTTGGTCAATTGCTGCATTGTTCACGATTCAATTAAAATTCAGCTATATCGTTATATTTCCTTCGGTTTTTATGTTTTAGATGTTATTCAAATCTTATTACGGCGGTGAACTAAGCAGGTCTGGATCTATTGGTTGCTGTACAGCAGCTAATCTTGTATTGGGAATGTGTGATGTTCAATTCAAGATTCTAGATCTACGTATATGTCCTCTAAAGGAAATCGTCGCAAATCGATCTTTGTTACTTGTCCAATTCTTACTTTGTTTCCTTCGCAAGTTTTCTGCTCGTTGAAACCAGGTCGATAATGGAATGAGAGTCCCAATTCGTCACAAAACAAGTAGCTCCGGGAACAATATCCGGGTGCCGATCCACAACAATTGGGGGTGACGTCACGCAGTAATGAACACTTGTCCGCTCGCGTGCTTCTCTTTACAACTTCCTTTCGCATTTTCTTTACTTTTTTAGAAGCCATTCATCCTTTTGTAGCTACTTCGGGTTCAATTTTTTCTATCGATTTCTGCTACGTCGTAGATTAAGCTAATCTGTAACGTATTATCTTGGAAGGGATGTGCCGTTTTGTAAGTTTCCTGATCTTAGTTTGCCTAAGATTTCTTTACAGAAAGGATTTTGCATATGTTCTATTGGCAACGTCATTATATTACCTTAACCATAGACGACTAATGTCTATGTCGTTAAGGATACTAAAATTTAGAACTCTGTGCTCTCAACCTATGCTATAAGGGACCTGATGTAACGATTTAACAGCAGATGATGCCCGGTACGCGAACGGCAAAAGATTCCACTTTGCATATTTACATATTTCAAAAAATTGGGGATTTCTATAATCGAAGTCGTAAACGTTTTCTATATAACATGGGTGCTACACAGAGTAACTCTTTTACCCTGGTGGCTATAGATCCGGAAGCGTTTCAATTGAGATGTGGAGCATCAGAGCGACTTCCGGTCCGCTCCGTGACCCGGATTTATTCTTGAAAAGCCCGCAAATCAATATAAGCCTCTAACATTGAAATAACTGTAGTATATAGTCGAAGATTAAAAAAATTTGCTAAGTTACATTGTTAACGATCTTACTAGTTCATTTTTTTTGCTGTCACTCGCGATTTTAAAATTATTTATTTAATTTTTTATTTATTTAACAGGTTAAGTGATTGGTACGTCGACTTATCTAACATTAACACCTGTTAACAGTTTATCCCCACCACCATAGTTTCGTTTTTCATTCGGTTCATGAGCACCCGTCAAATATATGTAGTGTATTCAGGTATTTAATTCTACCCCTAAATAGTAAGATAGCAAACAACTTCGAGCCATATATCGACTTACTTTATATGGAATTATAGCTTGTGTACAGTAACGGAATTTTCTTAACGTACAAAACCTAAATTACCGTTGGTTGAATAGTTGCCATGCTGAAGCCTTTAAAGGATCTGCCGTTCAATTCCTGTTCCGATGGATATTAAAATTTTCAATCCGGTATAAGTTCTACAACTATATGAATGTATGTAGACTGACGGGTCGAACTAAATTTAATTTTTTCAGTTCTGCTTTTTTTTATTTCGAGATCAAAATCGACTAACCTAACAATGTACCAGCACAAAATCTATCGAGTTACTTTAGTACTCTTTTTTTGCAGTATCCAACTAAATAAATATTGGGAACGGAACTCCCGAAAAAGTGTCAGCGAACCGAAACCGCGAAATGGAGTATGGTAGGTCGATAAATATTTCATACGAGTCCACAGTTTGATAAATATTACATAGCGCTTTTGTTACCAACATACAGCCAAACAAACCACGTGGCGAGAATTTTTTAACTCGTTTTTGTGCTGCTAGTGATCTGAGCGATTGAGCGGGAGACATCGTCAAATCAAGTCTTATTGATTATAATATATGTACCGGCTTAACTCACGTGTGTTTTTCGGGATGGCCCGACTAATTTCGGACCTGTACGAAGTCCTTTATCACGAGCTCCCGCCGATTGCATTTATATTAATTAATCTATGTTTTGAAACTACAACGCTAATTACCCTATAAATGTGTAAACATCTTTCTATATTTCATCGACTCCTTTATAGAAACATAAGTTTCCTCTTTAAAATATGTTTTATACTTACAGTATACCGTACTGATCAAGCCCAGGGGTTGACTATACTTCACACCTTCTTGACTGTTTTGAAGAACTCTCAAGCATGCAGGTTTCCGCGTTATTTTCCGTCACTATTGGGTGTAGCTAGGAATTTTTAATCTTACAGACATATGTAGTAATATCTGTAAGTTTGCCCAGGATTTGACCTTCATACCCCGGGGCAGGATCAGTATGAGCGAACTCAGTTGTGAAAGACTAGGCCTTGACAGGTCGATAAAAATATAGCTTATTAGATACAGGATTTTTTGATTTTTTTACTTTCCCAATTTCTACTTTCACACATCTAACCCTCCTCGATTAGAATATCTATTTAATCAGAAAGATAAATAGTTTACATATTAATTTGATGACAAGTCTCTAGGTCAGACGATTAGTGACTCTGATTACGGAGCCAACTACTATGGACGCGATTCCCAAATCATCATAGTCATCAGCCTATTTCCGTCCACTGCTGGACATACAGTTTTCCAACAGCACGCCACTGAGCTCGATCTGAGCGATGCCCATATGTAGCTAATATTAGTGCGATGAACACAATTATCATTTCGGTATAATATAGTATGTACTTAGTTATTCATATTTGTTGTTTATAATGTTGAGTTAAATATTAAATGGAAGTTTTTTCTCGCTTGCCATTATAATATCAAATCATTCCAAAACATTTATAAGTAAAAGACGGAAATTGTCCAATTTCTTGTTACGAATCTTTCATAGATCAGAAATACTGGTAGTTATTATAAAAAAGGTACAAATCGGATGAAACTAAAAGATGCTGCTTGAAACTTAAAGCTATCAAATGTCGAAATAAAACGAAACTGATATAGCTCTCGCGAAACGAACTGCAAGTGAAGGCTAAATAGAGGTTTATGAAAAAATAGTCGACTAGGTGATATAAATTCGATCCTCGTTCAACCTCACATCCCTGTATCTGAGGAAATCATTTGCGCCAATATCTCCGAGCCACCCTCGCTCTGGGGTGATTTAATAGGGCCGTTGCTTGAGGTACTTCGGTAAATATAATTTTTGGTATGAAAATATTAACCCTGTATTTAGATGTCGCTTAACTAGTACTTTTTTTAAATTAACTAGACAAAGTAAGTAAGAAATTAAAGTGTAAAATGTAGAATTTTGTATCTTATAAAAACCTTATACAAAACTGACCAGTTGGCCTTAAAACTTTTAATAACACCATCTTTTAAACCGCACGGTGGCGCCATGCTTAATAAGTTTATTGGAAATCTTTTATGTCACATTGAACAGATTCTTATCTATGATCAACAATTCTTTTATCATTCTCCTGTCCGACATAAGTCTTTAAACAATGAGAAGGCTTAAGGTAGTCTTCAAGATTCAAAATTTGAGTCTGGACGCACGGTATGAAAAACTCAAATATAACATGCTGACCTAACATGGAAAGATGAAAACTATTCGAAAACGCATAATTTAACGTGGTGGTAATCAAATAATAATAATTTTCTTCTAAAACAATAAACTGTTTATTTTCGACAGCTTTCAAAAGTCCACTATGCTCAAAGACGGGCCCGTCATCAGGATTATTTTTAAACAAATCCATTTTCAACCCACACTGCATCCTTAAACGAAGCAATCCAATAGCTGACAAATAACTAGGAACGAATAGGGACTAACCGAAAACACGGAAAACCATTTAAACATTTTGACTGCCTGAAGAGGAAAACTGTAAAAAAAAGAACAATTATGAAATCAACCACAAGTCATTCGATGCTTAAAAACAGAAAATAATTGTACGTCCTACGTCATTTATTGACTCACCATTGATTTAATCAATAGTTTCCATTCACTATTTTTAAATCGTTTTTGACAAACAGCGAGGCATCTCCGTTTATCAAAGACAATTTTAAATAAGGTATTATTTGTTAAACAAATAAGTTTTGCAAGAAGAGATACAGTTATGTACTTTTCAGTGACAACATCACATGGATACGGCTCAAATCGCTACACCATTCTGAACCAACCGTTTGGTGGTTTCCAGTACGTAACCACCTCCGCTTTTGAACCAAAAATTCATCGTTAAATGTATTACTTCGTACCGTAAGGAGTGGGTGAAATAATTTCAGCGTATGAAGAGAGTATTTCATATACTCAAGCGATGACGTCAGAGCAATGTATTCGACATATGGGCTCTCGTAGCGCGCTAGCGAATCACGCTTATTGCCAGTCAGGGCTTGCATACAAAACGTTTTTATATTAAAAATTTACCTTTTTTTGTTTTTTTTTTTCGTCCTTTTTATCACGTTTTTGGCACAGAGGTTGCTATGCCTGGCTGCGGGTTCAGTGTAGTATTTAAATATTACAATACTGTTTTATCATCAGGTAATGTTAATGGTGAGTATAACTGCCTTCGAAGATTACTGGGTACGCACTAACACGGCTAAGCACCTCAATACTGTTTGTAAGGTGTTTCTTAATTTATTCTATATAATTATATTACGTAGCTAATGCACTAATTTTGTATTATATTTCAACTGGTATTACAATTTGACTGTATGAAATTAAAGCATGTTAACTAACATACTGTGAAATAGTTAAAAATCAATTTAAAGTGTTATGATTTTGAAAGATTACTTGATATGGATTTCATTGGCTCCGTAGACTATACATACATAGACATTTGATTGATTAATTTGTATATCTGTTATAACTAACATACTTGGGTGATATTCACGTCGGTATCAATTCTACCCATTATATCTTGTTATTTAATGTTTCCGTAATTGTAAATACTTAACTCATTAGTGTAATTGGAGTAATCCGTACTAATTGATTAAATAAATAGATTAAAACAAAATATATATCATATATTAAAGTAATATAAAATATAAGAAATATTGTCTATCTAACCATTAACTATAATTTATGTAATATCCTGTCTTGGGATATTCAACAGCAAAGGAACTTTAAAAGAGCTTTAAATTTGTATTTTCGGAAACTACCACAATATAGAACAAATAATGCTCTTAAATAATTTTTTTTTCATCTGACATCAATTACTAATTATTAAATTCAATATCTGACCGAAAATGTACCTACATGTATCTACATGTAACAACAAAGTCTATGTAAGAAAGTAGAAGTGGCATCCCTAGCTGTGTCTTATCTCTTCGAGAGCTACGCTTGACGGCGCTGCGTCAATAGACGCTAGGGTTGGCACTCGACCTAAATCCTAGAGATATAAATCGATTACTTCTTGCTGTATACAGTTATATAATGGGAAACAGCAGAACTATTTCTCCAAACTAAATCACGAATTCAGGAATTCAACAAAGATCTGATTTAGGGAAGGTTCCCACTCTTAGTTACAAAGTAATTAAGGGATCCAGTAATAGAGGAATTCAAATAATTCAAGTCATAAAGAAACAATGCCCACTTTTTACATCTCCATAATAATAAGCCTTAATAAAACTACGATCTCAACTCCAATTTTTTTTATATAAAAATGTAAGCAATAAAATATAGGATATAAAATAAAACTACCCTTGCTAAAAAATTAGGAATGAATTGTTTATAAAAAGTTAAGTAATTTTCAAAAATAAAAATATTCGAAATTAATTTCGAAAAACCTGTAGATTGTAAGTATGGGTATGGGTTCTAATTCATTTTTTAATAATTTTAAGGCTGAGGTATTTGAACAATTCTTAATGTTTTAAGAAAAAGCCAACCCTACGTCCATTTTATCTCTTCGAGAGCCACGCTTGACGGAGCGTCAATAGCA
The DNA here is from genome assembly GCA_018245595.1 of Microceris scylla. Lineage (NCBI taxonomy): Eukaryota > Metazoa > Arthropoda > Insecta > Lepidoptera > Hesperiidae > Microceris > Microceris scylla. The sequence continues at coordinate 5,137 of DWDT01000915.1, read as the reverse complement.
GTCTAGGGTTGCGTCTGCCCATGTACGGAGGTCGCCTGTCTACGTTTTGAATGATAACTTTAAAATTCTTGAATGTTTGGTGGTATGCCTTTATCAGGGGATATTTCGAGAAGTAAAAATAGTGATTTTCTTTACAGAACATTAACCTATTTATAAACCTTATCACCTTTTAATAGATGTTGTAAATTTGTTTACATAAGGAATTGTGACTGATGCATGCACTATTTGTGAGAATTTCATATTAGGTCAGTTATAATATCATTCGATACAATATGTCATCATTTCAGTTACTTGACTAAGTCAGTTGAATTTGTCTGAAGGGACAGGCAGAAGAATACGTTACCCTCCCACGCACGATTCACCAGATAATTATGTTAGCATTTTGTTATATTTTGAATATAAATAAAAATACAAGACTTCATTTTGCTTATTCCAGGCTAATTTTATGTAAATGATTTTAATAATTTATTTATGATTCACATATCCATAACTCGTCCGTCTGTAAACACACGTGCACTTTTTGTACCCGTATGTTTCTCCTTCAGACGTGTTTGATATTAGTTTTTCAAATACTTGGAAGTGATTTCTGCTTGACTCAAGAAAATATACGCTACTAAGAAAATATTATCGATAACAGCATTGCACTTCTCAGTTTATTGAACTCTGATATATAAGATTTTTTTCTACTGATTGAAAAATTATGCCTCTTGAAATTTTATTGATATGTATAAAAAGTACAAAAATACCTTAAGTGGTATACCTTTTATAAATCTTGACTGGAGTTCTGTATACACGTGCCATAATTGATACCGTTTAGGACGTAGGCATATGAGGTCTGTAAGTATAGTATTAAGTATTCTGCACTCAATGGTCTTTACTTACCTCGTAAGGGACTTGGCGTGATGATGTTACAATATTGACATATGATTAGGCGATAAAAATATATTTTTCGATACTACATTAAGAAAACCGATAGGACTTATTTGTTACCTGATGTTTTGAGGATAACAGCTTCATAGCCATCTATCTGATTCTTATTCGCAATAGACCTAAAGCTAAATTTCTTAAGATTGATGCGTTGATCAGATCAGGCTTCTACTATGTGCGTTTTGACTTCTGAAACTCTACTCCCTAAATCCAACCAATCCTCAGGGAACTGACCGTGTAGAATAAATTCAGTTCAAAAATTAGCTGATTTAATGCAATGAGTAGGCTGCTTGTGAAATCATAGTTTTTCCCAAGTTGAAAATCAAATAACATTACCAAGTCGTAAAGTTAGTCACTGACTTAGTAATCACGATATTATCGTTGTTCGGTAATTAATGTAGCTGGCTGGTATAGAAGCAAAATAAAAAATGAAAATCTCGAGGTTTCTGTATTATTCCGCTATAATATTTCAGGCGCTACTATTTTTCAGACACGTATTCCGAACATAATAGTATAAGGAAAATTGTCATATTTAATACGTGGACAAGGTCAACGACCGAACAGAAGGCTCGGTCCATTTGTCGGCCCTCGCATAAAAGCCTATCGAGCTGTGATGTTACCAATGTGTATTCGTATTCACGTTAAATATAGGTAATATTTATTTTTAAACGTCAGAAAGTCATATTACAGGTTTAAACTTCGTAACTATTTATAAATATTTAAAATGTTAAAATTACAAAATTTTATTTTCATAACTAAACACCAAAACAAACCGTTCAATAAACGAAATAAAAAAATAATTAAGAATAAAAAAATAATATTGTTTTCTTCAGGTAACAAGTTTAGTTACAAAAACCTTTTCTCTGTAATAAAATTTATGCTACCTTTCATATTGAATGATTTAGCTAATTTAGATGGGTTTTATTACGTTGACTATGTTGCAAATGTTCTTTTTATATATGTAGTAGTATTACTCTTTGAGGAATCATCCTCGTTCCCGAACATCCTTAATGCAATGGGGTAGGATGGTAATGCCGCCAATATGACCATAAAGATAGTAGTAACTGCTATAATTTGTCCAGAATGCGCCAATAAAAGCTGGTCACCTCAATTAGTGAGGGGATGTTCTGACTCATTGTTTTCGCCAAGTTCATCAATATTGCGTTTAATGGTTACTCAGCTTTTCATATTCATAAATGTATTTTTAAGAACGCGAGAACTGTAAGAATAAAGGTATTTAGCACTCTGGACTCGGTGCCTACTCCGTAAGGTACCTGGAATTATTACGTGATAAACATACATTTGCAATTAATCAGTATTTTCACAACTACGAATACGAGAAGTGTGAAATACCCTTCAGATCATTTGTTGAACAAAGTCTATAACTAGTTATATGACGATATCTTCGATTGTTGGCTTGATTTCATTTAGTAGTGATTAGTAAGAATGTGTAAAAATTTCGGAGTACCCTTTAGGGTGGGTTATTGAATAAGGCAAGGTACTACCCCTTATCTACTGTGCTGGATCGGAGTATCGAATTTATCCCAAGACTCCTTTACGAGGAGGCTATACTTGTACTTGTTAAAAAAATTGTGATTTCCAAACTAACTGGCTAAGTCCAGTAATGAGCTCTTAAAAATTAGCATTTCGTTAATATCTTACATTCCCACCTAGTACCTACTCCTCGAATAACTTAGGGATTGTTAGAACACTTTAATTTGTGCATGTAAGCCGTACCATCAATTATACACATTTAGTTAGTTATATGGGTGTGTGTTGTGTCTCCGTTAAAAGCCACACGTATCGATTTAATCAATACAAAGCACCCACTCGCACTTCGCTAATCCCTTATTAAGGTTTGTGTAACGAGTAAATTGCTATAAACTCGTTGAATAGGACCGGTAGCTAGCTAGCGATTGCCAGTGAAATTGCTCCGAGATTATCTTGAATAAAAATAAAAATTTCTACTAACAAAAAAGCAAGCGAAGCGTGGGCCTCTCCCGTTCAGATTAAACGCACATTCTGCAATATTTTCCACAAAAGGATACCTTAATCCCCAACAAGTGGGGAGCAAGCTTAGGGGGGGCTATTCGTAAAATCGCGCGCTCTGTAAAACTAAGCGATAATCAGATGTCTCGCTGGCAGACTGAGCGCAACGGGTGACTATTCCATTAACGATTCCGTTATCTCGCCTTTTACTCGTAAACTATGGAAAAAAGCTGGAAAGTTTTGTAAAGACCGTTCACAACATTAATCTAATTCTTCGAAACTGTTTTCCACTTATTTCAACCCTGAATTTGAGCAGGGTAAATGATCGGACAATTCTTTTCGCAGCTGAGATTTAGTTCTAACAGCTTACTTTTTGTATCGAATGAAGTATACTAATGTAAATACTAGACTAAACAAAATATGTTCGTGACTTACTCTTACTCTCACAAACATGGTTTATTTATGTTTATGTTTGGTTAATTCATTGTTACAGGTACATTTAATTTATCGGATTAACTCTGATGCTCATTTCCTACGCGTGATCGCTACGAAATAGCCACATGTCATGCTAAATGTTAATTACAGAAAATTAACCCATACGATAATATTTGCGCGCGTTTCGAGAATAGTCCCTTTCAGTTCTCATTTCAATATTAATATTCCCGGTGCTAGGTACATGTCGATGAGTTTTTTAGCTACCCGCGGCATTTTCACCTTTTTATTTGTAACTTTTTCGAAATCGGTCTTGTGAAAGGCACGATGTCGTCTTTCTTAATACAAAGAACCAAATTTAAGTTTGAATCTTAATATAGCTGTAAAATTATAGAGATCTTTAACCTAGATATTCATAATCCCTAAACTTAAAATTCACTAAACTTTCAAAATTGAAACCTGCTCAGGTCATAAACGCTCAATAGCACTGTGTTAATGATTAAAAGTTTTCTCCCTGTCTAGCATATTTGTGATGCCCTAAGAGAAAACGAGACAAAATATATAATAAAACTAAAAAAATATGACAGCGCGCTTATAAATAAGGCTTTTAAACATTCGTATTTGACTCTTTATTTGGTTTTTAAAAGTACTTTTAACAATTACAAAAATTAACTTCCAAAGTTGAAACCTTATCATATTAGCTATTAAAAAGGGCAATAATTTCCACCAAGGAGGGTTGAAGTTAGTTGGGAGTTACATCAGGAGTTAATTTGAATTTACTTTTTATGTGGCAATAAAATCCTAAGGCCACGCAAGCGTTTACCATAAATCTACTGTTTGAACAAGTTTCTAGTGAAAATGCTTAAAAACGAATAAAAGAGTACGTAGGATTTTGAACCTTAAGATCTCAACTAGGCTACTATTGTTTATACGTCCCACTACTGGTCACTGGTCATTTTTGGACGTATGTACCTCAAGTGGAGCTTGCCTGGAACATGCTTGACCTCCCCCTCCAGCACATGTTCACACAGGGAAAGAGACCAATTAGTGCGAAGGATACTTTCAAATTGATTTAAAGCTCCCAATAGGTTTCGCGAGTGTTAAGACTGCTTAGCTTGTCTATAGATGATCGTCATATAATAGTTTGCACTGAACTCGAAGTTTAATAATAATAATTATTAGTTTCCTATGAAAATTGCACTTGTTGTAGTTGCAACTTAGCTATAAATATTAAATATGCAAATATGTCATTGTCATTTAAATAGTGAAACGTGGGCGTCCTCTATAAATACACTCCTCTGCTTACCCCTTCGGCGAAATACAAGCGTGATGTTTCGTTGTGTAAATATTGTACATCGTTGCATAAAAGCAGAGACCCTTTAAAATCATCTCTGAAATTTTCCTTGACAAAAATATTCAAGCTCATTTAGAAGCGGCACGAAAAGAGGATATAAAAATTTAATTACCAAAACTTTGTCCACTGCCCTTCAAGACAAAGGGCTTAAGCGGTGAAACAAACGGTTCTCTTACAGAAATATTGTTAAATGGAATTGATTCGGGATCTTAGACAACCGACCGTTTTCCAATTCATTACGTATTTGTTGGGACTCTGTTGATCTATCGTTACCGCTCTATAGATTTGCTATTACTGCAGTTCTGTTAGACTCTGTGTATCATGAAAGCGATGCGATGATTTTCTCATGCGAGGACAGGAACCATACAGTTATTATATATATTTATACATTATTGTATATAACACACATTCGGTTATTATATATAACCATACAGT
>DWDT01000914.1:0-17904 GCA_018245595.1 Microceris scylla | reverse complement strand
GACCCGCGCGCGCACTCGCTGGCGCTGGCGCCGGAGCGGCCGCGCGCGCGCACCAACCTCATCACCGTGCCCATACACGACCAGCCCGACTCGCACTCCTACTACAATTACTATCAGGTTATTTTTTTATTGCATAGGCCTGCCAACCCGCACTTGGCCAGCGTGGCAGACTATTTCCTTAACCCTCTCAATATGAGAGGAGACCCGTATTCCAGCAGTGGAATTGTAATGGGTTGAAAAAAAAAAATAGGCTGGCGAGCAGGCAAATGTCCATAGCCGATGGTGAGTGGTCACCGTCGGCTATAGAAATTTGCAACACTAGAGGCCTTACTAACGCGTTACCAGCTCTGAAGAACTCTCTTGACGCTATTTGAAGAAATATAATGTATTCTTTATATTTGTAGATCAGACACCTTAGTGAATCACTTACCATCGGTCAAGTTGAGTAATTACGGCTTTTGAATGTATTTGATTTATTAAACAACGAAAAAAAATTAAATACACCTTTAATCGAGTGTGAAGGTTACAGATGGTTTAAAAGTTAAAGGTTAAAAATGGATTAAATTTAAAGGTGTGAATTAATATATTGCAAAACGATTTTAAGTTAATCCATAAGCGTTTATACTGGTAATCTCAATAATTCTGTTTAAAATACAAGATAAATAGACATAAGCTAATCGACACTAGTATTTGTGTAGAAATTTTATTTGTTACATCGCCACTTAAATTGTGCTCTCTCCGCAGGCGCCGCAGCCGGTGCCGCCGCCCGCGCCCCTGCCCGCCCCGCCGGTGTCGTCGGTGGCGGTGCTGCACAGCCTCAGCGTGCCGCCGCCCTATTACGCAGCCGCGCCCTACGCGCCACCGCCCGCCGCCGCGCCAGGTTCGATCACTAACCCCCACACCCTACTACTGCTCAACCAAACATTTGTCTTGTAAACACAACGTTGACACTTATAGGTAGTACGATGACGACAAACGTGTCGGGCGTCTCGCCGATGGCTGCGGTGCCCATGGGCCCGGTGGGGGCGCTGGGCGATCCGGGCCGCTGGCCGGAGGGTTACCAGCAGGGCGCCGTGCCAGTGCCGCAGTGGCCGCAAACTCCGCATCACTACTACCGGTAGCGCTCGTATCACCCCTACTGGCGCCCGCGAAGGACTATAGAACCTGTGCCTATCGCGCGGGTGCCAGGGTTAATTGAAACTCGTGTCTTAAACCGACCACAGGTCGGAGCACCTATGCTAAGGTTCGATGCTCCGGGGATTGTTATTGTAGTGCATCCTACAAATGAAGTGAAGTGGGAGCTTTTGTGAGAGTTTTTCAGAAAAGTGTTCAATGTATGTTGCTTTTTGTGAGTATCATATCAGGGTAGTCGGAATAGTATAGAAAAGTGCAAAGGAGTGTTTGGATCAAATGTAATTTGTATCAGCGAGAATGAAGTTTAATCTCCAGCAGTGCAAAGAACGCGTAAGATTTTGTGGAGCAATTTTACTGTCCACTTAGATTAGTTATTTATCAGATGACAAAACGGATATCAACTGTTCCCTCACGTTTCATCAAGTTACATAATATATTCAGTACACTCAACAAAATAACAGTGTAACTTCTCCCATCTTTTAAATTAGGGGAACTAGAAACCAAGATTCAGTGAAGTCGAGGTACCCGCATTGTGCATTGTAATGACGCAATCCTCTATATCGGTGACTTTAGCGATACACAAGTAGTGGACCTTTCGAACATTTAAAAATCAGTGATATGCTTTGACTGCAAATCAAATAGATCTTGAATAAATTTAAGGTCTTTAGCTGTAGATTGCCATATATTATGGAGTTATTAAAAAGAACTTTTCATAATCACAATATACATTTTATTAAATTCAATATGTACCTAAATCATTGTCAAAAGGATTGTCACTTTAATAGTAGTTTATACAAGTCCACAAAATCACGAATTCTTTATTTATTGTTGCACGTTACAACTTAAATCAGAAAATGTCACGAGCTTTGTTGAAGTCTACTTGCACATGTTCTAAAGTTGGAGGGAAAACAACTACCAGGAAAAATCTATAAATAATTCTTTTTGAAAACGGCATGCCAATCTATGATAATGAACGCCATTTGAATTTAGAATTCCAATTCAAACCGTCAATATGTCAGTTCCGAGTGGCCAGTAGTACACAGCGGCAACATTATCAGTGAAGACAATGTACAAAGATACATACATTACGAATCTGTGAAATTCTGCAAATTTCTTCTGTAAGTAGAATGTATTAAAACTCGAAATTCCATGTGACTAGAAGCAAAATGCTTTATGTGCAATGTCATGTGATGTAATGTAGGATTTAGCGCAAACTGTCCTTTTCAAAAAAGAAGACGAGAAAATACATTTTTATAAAAGGACTGAGCGCTTAAATCAATGTAGAATTAGACATAAGGTTGTATTGTAGAGTTGAGTTGTGATTTAAATAATGATGGCAATATGTCCTGCCTTCCGCCCGCGGCTCCTCATCGTTTAGTGTAATTATTATTATTATGTAATCTCATCATTAGGATGTAATGTTATTATAAAGTAAAATATGACTGCGTATGTGAACTTTATAATCATCGAATCCTGAAAAGTATGGTTGTTAATCAAATTGTTATAAAAAAATTTACACGATTCCATGTTAATTCAATAAGTTAACATATACATTTAAATTGTGTCAGTAAGTATTTGTTTCACTACCAACAAATGTAATTTAGTAACTATAATGAAATTATTTTGTAATATAAAAAACTTTGTCAGATAATACTCTCCAACGTTAGTCGGCTCGCCGGTGGTGTCCATTGGCGAGTAAAAACTGTCAGGGTCTTTTTTTTACCTGATAATTATCAAAAAAGTGTTAGTGATAACGCAGAGAAGCTTTGAGAATTCGGCCGTGGTTTTACAATGATGTTACTTTATGAGTAACTTAAAAAAATACTGCACATACATGAATCTAGTAAAACCGTTTAGGTAGAATGAAATTTATTCAGTTTTATTCGAATTTTGTTTATTTCTTTGTAATTTCTTGTGTAAAAATAACGCGTCAAGTGTTAAAGAATGATTGTCATATCATTATTGCTGTGTATTCATAAAGACTACGACAAACGACACAGCAAAACATTATACTCATTTAAATATATGTGTTCGCATAATTTTATATTTACTATAAACTATATTAATTGTTTATTTCTATATTTGTGTATAAGGTGGCGAGTGGCAGTGCAATCCACCTTGTTGCAGGGGCCATAGAAAAATAAATTTGCACTATGAAATTCTTCAAAAGGCTGGTTGAAGCCAAACTATGGAAATATATTTTCATCAAAAGGAGATGATAATTAAACTGCCGAACCCAAGCTATGTGATATAATTCTAAATTGATTTTCCTTAAATATAAGTAAAATAATGGAACATTAGATCGGTTCGGGACCCATGCTCATCTTCGTTTAATCTTAGCTCTGATTTGTCATTCCTTTGACATGATGTGCACCAGAGCTGAAGAATATACATATATAATGGTGGAATTTTTCTACTTAATATAGAATCCATGTATATTTTTCAATAAAATTTGCTATCAGCCAGCATTACCAGTGCCGTCATGCCTGACTGAGCTCCGCAGTATGGTATTTACCACTATGCATAATTAAATAGTGATAATTTTATTTTTCACAAACTTTACACAATATTTAAGATTATTAGCGTATTTTTTTTTTCGTTATCACTCATTGTATTACAAGACTTAATGAAAATAATGTTATTTACTTAATTTAATTGTCCTTTCATGTGAGGATATTCCTTTAAATTGTATATAAAAGATGTCTTATCAAAATTTATTTACGTATACAACTTACTAATAACATTATTATACTATATAACATAAGCAATATATAGTGGATGTAAATAGTTTTTTGAATATTAAGGTCGTAAAATAATTTTGCTTGCATACTTAACGGCTTTTAACAAATTATTGTTATTTTATATACATTTGCTGCATGTAGATAAACTAACATAATCGTAACCCAGTAAAAATATGTCTCTGAAATATTATAATCCAAAAATCCTTTAATATATTTATGTAAACATCGTTTTGGGGCTTGTGTGCACGTCGAATTACATTAACTGCACAGTTTTTATATAAAGAAATCACATATGTATATATAAAAGAATAAGTGTGTGTGTTTGAAGGTGAACCACGTACATAAAGGGCGTTAGTGGGGAACCGTAAATGTTCATCATTACAATGCTAGTAAGAAATGTCTGGTCACTAAATTGACCTACGATTACCATACACCGTCCACGAAGTCACAAATAAGTACTTAATGAACTAATGTGCAATTTAATCTATGTAAGGACTAATAAATGTGTCCATTTTCCTATGTATAAAAGTTAGATTTCGACGCGTGCAGAAGCCCTGAATTATTTGTTTATATTATTGCATAAACAGTAAGTGTTAACATCATCTTTCCAGTGTAAATCACTGAAATGTGGTCTCCATTGACAAAAATTTGATACCTCTCATGGATTATGAACACAAAAATGTCCAGTAATGTTATATGTATATAAAATTGACTGAAGACCATCGACAGATGTATGTCGATATTATTTAGAACATTGAATAAAAAGAAACATGGTGATTGGTTATTATTTATTTAACACTAATCAATATCAATAATTATAATATATTCATATATTTACAAAACTGTCTCATTCATACACGCCAATAATTGGACATCATCATCATCATCACCAACAACAAATGCAAAGTTTGCAAAAATATTTCTTTCATATATTAGACACAACTGTTAAACATACTTCATACTCAAATGATACGTTAACTGACCCCTATGTTAAACAAAATGAATGCTAATGAAATGTACAGGTTCACAGTTCCACTGCAGAAATTATAAAATCGTTATAAATGCCTATTCATTACTGTAACAAAGAGAGCCAACAGCCAATTGAAATAACATTTACAAAAGAAAACAAATATATAATACACATTTACATACTTATCAAAATTTCGATATTGAAAACTGAACAAGAAACTGTAAAGAGATTTACAGAGAATCTACAACCGATAGAACGATTGTTAGTAAGTTATCTGTAAATCATACGCTCCAAATCTACAGACATGCACATCAAATATACATCAAACACATACACAATTCAGTGTTGCTGCACTCTGGTTTGAATGCCAACAATTTTTTATTTAAGTGTATGTCCAATGCACACATATATATAAAAGATTTTTAAACATTCATGGAGTTGTAATTAACACTACTGTCACATCATGGACATATTAAATTTTAATAATTACAATGAACATCTGAAAGTCCTTAGATTATATAAATAGTTTAATTTCCATGCCATAGTGCACATGTTTGATTGTTTTAATAACTAGACACAGGTAACTGTAACATTGTAACGCTAGAGACCTGAGTCATCAAATTAAAAGTTTAGTTAGAGCACATGTAATATTATCAGCTCACTTCAAACAAGACATTTTATCATAATGTTCTACGTATCGCAATACAAGTTTAATAAGATAATATTGAACAATTCGAATTTACTAGTAAATGTACTAGCCTATCAGTCTGAAGACAAAATATTATTGCAATCACTTTTCTCATGATGACTGTATACACATTCATCCTAACCGCTTCAGTTATCGAACATTTTCCTTGTAACGTATTTTACAATTCCTCAACCCACGTAATATAATTTCATATAACAAAATTCTCCCTACTTAACTTATCAATCGTTAACTCGTCTTAACATAAGTTATTCTATCAACATTTCTGGAATCCAACATAGTCCAACATTACTTAGTTTTTTTTTAATCATAACAGACGAAAGTTTCAACTATAAGATGGCAATGTAAAACGCGACGATTTCCAACGGGATCCGTAAAGAAAACTTACATCTAAGGCACAATTAAACTAATACTGAAAACCAAATGGAACATTTCATGTGCCCAAACAATTACCGTGTTCACAATTGAACACTTCACGGAATCCACGTTGTTTTGCCACATAAATAATTCATATGGTCTATTAAAATATTTATAACCTGTGAAGATATTTACAGACAAATGAGAAAATAACGAATGTTAACAACATGATCATGATACAATTCAAGTTTTACGTAAAACCTTTGGCATACTCCCAAAAAGTCTGATTCATTCCTACACTGGTTCTGTGAACACATTTAACGGTTTATACAATGACTTGGATCATGACGTTTTCGTCGTGGGCGGAGTGGGGTCGGTGCTGATGTCGACTAGGGTCGCGTCCGAGGGCGCGGGGGGCGTGGCCTCGGGCACCTCGGGCGGGAACTGCGGAATGACGTGGGTAGACTGCATCTTTCTTACCGCGTCCATATTCACTTTCGTCGACAGATTCTTCTGACGCGTTTGCTCCGACAATCTCTCGCTCAACGCCTTGAGCGCGATTTGGCTGAAATTAACATTTGTTATTAAACTTCATTATTAGGTTGAAAATCATTTGAACCTTACATTGCATGTGACTTGGTATTTCTCTTAAATTATTTCCAATATAGTTAACACAAAGCTATTTCTGGACATCGGTGAGAACTTTGACCAATCAATGAACTGTAGTTTTCATTAGGAATAATAATATCATTAGGAAAACCTTGCTAACGGTTAAAATTTAAGATGCGTATTTAATTACAAAACAAATTCTGTAAAACATAAAACGGATTCACATTATATTAGAACCTAATATGAATGAAAACATTACTCACCGCCTCCTCTCCATATCTTGAGGCTCGACGCCCGGCATGGATATGGTGACTCCTCGTGGACTCAACGCGAGGTGCACCCGCCGAGGATTCGGCGAGCACAGGCCCATCCTAATCAGGCAACGGTGTGGGGGACCGAGGATCCCCCGGACAACTGGTTGGAGGACCGTCGGGAAGAAACTGAAGAGAATCAACATAAATGAACATTATTATTGCTAATTACACTTGACCATATGTTAATCGTGCACATATTATCATGATCAACCAAATGTTTGTGCAGTTAATTAAAAATATAAATTCCTATACTTATATAACTTATTGATTTCAACACTACATTCAAATAACTTGTGGACAACAATGTATAGTGTTGGGCCGGAAAACAACAATTATTAATTAATAACCATTATGAATTTCTGGTATAAACAGGATCAGACATAAAAATGTTTACTATGATCTGCCACATTCCAATAGTATTACTCATATTATTGGACTTTGTCTTAAACTTGAGACTTAGAACAGATGTTCAGAAATGAAACAATATCTTAGACAATTACATCCAAAATGGAACAATCAGCCAGAGTACCAAAATTATCAACATGGTGCAAAGGATTAGTGGAGCTGAAGTGGCAATAGGCTGGTCACACACAGACTGGCTGGTGACCACATCATGCTGAAGAGTTGCGTCTACATCTAGGAGAAAATAGCATAGGGCGCCTCCCAACTAGATGAAATGAATACATACCCAAATATATACCCAAATTGACTGTCAGTGTGGGTTGGTTATAAGGAGTTAAAGCTCAATCTCAGTGGAGCTATTGGAGTAGCCTGTATCCAGCAGTACAAGGGAGCAGGCAGGTTATGATGAACTATATTATAGAACTTAGATACAGCTTAGACTAAAAGCATAATGTTTGTTTTCTATCAATATTTAGATCTACTACATCTTTGTGTCAAATATGATTTTTATCATGTACTGTAGTAACCTTAATAACTCAATTAATATTGACAATCTGGAAATGCCACAATACATGATATTACACTTATTAATGAATAATAAAAAAACTGATAAGATAATTGTGTTGTTCTGATAATGTTAATATAATGGCTGCCCTATTTAACTTAAACACAAGAAGGATGAAGGAAATATCAAATATCAATAAAACTGGTAATCTCACATGATATAAAAGGTTATCTTAATGTAAAAACTTTCAATAATAAACATGGGACTCTTGGTAAATTGTTAATTGCCATTTTTAAATTATGACTAACATTACCCCTCATCATCCTCTGTTGGACATATCTCCTCCAATAGCACACCACTGAACTTGAATTTTTTTTTTTTTTGCATCCAACCACTGCCAGCCTTTTTTTAATTAATGTATGAAACTATCTGATTTAACTCATATTAAAACTTAGTAATCAATAATGACTACGTAAGATATGTTTCAAACAAGATGTTATACAATGAAAGTGTTAATGTACATATGTGATCATATACATGTGTTTAAAAAATTAATATACCCACACATCACACATACCACACAAGGTTACTCAACATACCTTGAATCTGTTTTTTGTACCCACATTACATTAAAGACAAAGTAAAAAATTAAAAAAAAAAGCATGTAATGATGACATGTAATCGAAATTAAAATATGATCATTTTTATAGCAATCAGTAATTAACAATTTGTAATATGATCTTGTATTTTTTTTTGTATATTGGTTACACAGTTTGCTTAGGGAGCATCCAAGATTACGTAACGCAATTTGGAGGGAGGGGGATCTTATAGAACTTTGTGATGTGTTAATTAAGCAGGATGGGGATCGAACATGTTACTTAACATTGTTTTTTTAATAACTAAAAAAACTTTTGAATTTATATTCAAAGTCTCTTATGTCTCATAAGTGATTTATGTCTCATAAGTTGGCAAAATGGCAAAACAGAGTGTAACAGGGGACATAATATCTGATAGGTCCCTTACTTAAGACTAGGGAAAACAGACTTTTCAAATATAAGAAAATCCTTGACAAAAAATACTATGCTAATCTATTATTAGTATTACATACTTTAAACAATGTAATTTTTTGGAAAAAGTCTTAACTTACTTACAATTTTTGTAATTTACAACAATGTAATTTTTTGGAAAAAGTCTTAACTTACTTACTTACAATTTTTCATTGCTACTCTTTGAAGAAATTCATGAAATATTTAATAAGTTCCATCCATAGCATTGAAACCTACTGTGAAATCAACAGAGTAGATATAACTGAACATCAAGGGCTATTAAAAAGAATTAGAGTTTAGAGCCATTTTTCAAAATCAGATGTTAAATGATAAATATCTTTATAGAAACACACTATCAAGTAAGCCCAAGCACTGGTGGCACTGTAGAAATCATTTACGTATCTGTAAATACATTCTTGTACAAACAATTTCCAGTCAGACATAGAGATCAAGACTTGTGCTCGACCCAAAAATATTTAAAGTAGGTGACAAATGTGCTAAATCTCTAACACAGTAATCAAGGTCACCAACCCACTAGATGTAGTGACGAGTCAAATAATTATGTAACATCTTATATGCGGTGTATTCAAGTACTATACTCTAACAAATGTTATTTGTTCCGTCTTGAACTGGTCATTGATGATATTGATAAATATTGCACTCAGAGGTCTAAATATAAATTTATGATACATAGACTTACAACAGACACACTGATTTCTATCAATGTGTGTTAGACAGTTCTTATATTGACAAATTATTTTACCAAGCTGTGCTCCACTTAAGTACAAAAAATAAAATTTTTTATACTTTCAACAATCTAATAAACTTAATAAATAATTAATATGATGCAGGACGACACTACGACAGTTTTAGTTAATTCATAAACATAAAAAGTAATCAAATATTGACTTACTTATCAAAGCTAAAATTTTCGGCCATGTCACCTCTCGTGCCGCTGCTGTGTCGTTGCCAGAACCGAAGGTACATCCAAGACAAGATGGTGCCGCTGCCCCACATGCATGGGTATGTCCCTTCTAGGGCACCAACAGCCCACAGTATTATTGCTGTCACAAGGATTAATAGGGGTAGGGACCTATTTGTAAATTTTCCTGGAAAATAAAACAAAGAGATATGATAACAAAGAGATAAATGATACAATACAATACAAAACTCTTTATTGCACACCACATAAAAGAAAATGCAAATTACGAGAGTAGCAAAATTGAGAGAGAACAAAGATAGTCTTATCCCTAAAAGAGTGATTTCTTTCAGAGAATCTTCACTGGAAAGAGCTTATTTCGAATCTTTATGTTCAAATCATTATTATAATAATAATGTTAAGCACTTAATTTAAGCCCACCAACATGTAGTATGAGATTTCTCTACATTATTCATACATAATATTATGATTAATTGCATCCCCACAAATATACATAGGTAAGACCCACATTCTCAATAACCATGCCCAAAATACAATAAAAAAATTTAAATTAAATTTATTTTTACATCAAATAAACCTCAATAAGCAATACACTTTTTGACTATTAAAAACAATTTTAAAAATTGATAAAGATATACAATATATATCTTTGGAGTATATTGCTTTGCAATTACAAGTATGAAATGACTAGCTGCAAAATTTTATTAACATCTGTGTTTCAACTGAATAATAAGAGAATTGGTGTTGCATATAAGACATTACTGAGTGCTTATGTACATACATTCATTTGTTGAAAAATCATAAGACAACATCCTTGGAATGTCATCAATGCATCCCATACAATTTTTATTGTGAATGCATACCTTTTATCCCAGTACTGGACAAAAGTTTTTCCTCACTAATGGGTGATATGTAGAACATAAGATTACATTACAATTACATTATGCAAAATTTACCTAACTTATAATCTAGGTTTGTAAAGTTTAAATATATGATTAAAGCACAATGATAACGAATCTGTGCAATTACATCTCTAATTCAATATTATTAAAAGAGAATGTATGTATGTAATAATTGATAAACCTTAAAATATATTCTAATAATGATTATCACGTGTTAAGTATATTATGTTTTGAAGGACAGCAACTCGTTACAAACAGATGAAGATAATAATAACATTCATCTTCATAAGTGCACTGTGTTTGATAAAACCTTGTCATATTGTAAATATAAAAAGATATCAACAAATATAATAACAGACTTGTCACATAAACACAATATATTTTGGTAGTTACCTAAGGGAGTCTTGAATATGAGATGGTCAGGCATTATCTGCTTCACAGCCACACACACAGCAGCCAAGTATCCGGCCAGACCATGTACATGGATATCGAATAGCAGCGACGTATCCTGAGTCCACGCAAATATCACCAGGTAGTAGAATGTTGTGAGGAAGGCTACTCCGAAATTCGTCAGGAAAAAGAACTTCATCATCTCTATCTGACCCCATAGTGGCTCTATTAACTTTCCACACAACCCCACCGTTATTATATCTATAATCACCTCCCATAAATGTATCTCTAGAAACCAGAACGTGAAAGTGGACCACAATTGAAAAGAAGGTGGCAATAAATACCCCGGTGTAACACTTAGAATGTTCACCACATCATCAGAGAATGACAGTATATACCCTATAATTACTACAACACAAATGAATTTCACTGATGGCGATGTGTTTCCCAGTAAAGCAGCAAATTGCTGTCGTAAATACGGTAAATTACGACTAAATACCCTGAGCGCAGCCATTTTTGTGACGGTTGAACTATTTGTCAAAGTCAATGTCATTTGTCAAAACATAATTTAAAATTCACAGATATATTAGAATAAAAGAAAATGATAAAAATCTTTTTATGTACAACTTCAAGGTTTTTACTTATTATTTTCGACGAATGCTTTAGTTGCGCTAATTATTTTGTTTCAATGTTAAATACAAAATGCAAAGATATCTAATATCTCTATGACAAAATATGAAAACTGAAAAGCGGCTTGACATTCACATCGTCAGTCCATGAGTCCACTTTTGGACATACGCATAATTATTCGGTAACCTACTAATACGGTTTGACATTAAAATAAAATTAATAATGTAATGTCATTGATTCAATTCAAGTAATGTTGTCTAGCGGCTCAGCTGTACCACCGCAAATAATAATAGTAATAGATATTAATAATTGATTAAGGTTAAAGTTACTTTTTACGAAATTTTGTTAAAATAAGTATTTAGGTGAAATAGGTAATAATTCTTATTGCAAATCACAAAGATCTAGATTTGGTTGTACTTTTCGTGTAAACATCTTTTAGTGTTCACTCAACTTTAAGAAATAAAGACACATTCCAACACCCGAAATCGTATAAATAAACAAGTTTCGTCTCTGGCTCATATCATTTATAATTTTTATTTAAATTCTTTCTACTCATATTTCAATTCAAAGAAATCAACGACTGTAAGTGTAAATGTTATTCCAAAGGGTTCTGAGAAGCATAGTTCTGGTTTGTATTTCCATATACCGGCATTGCACGGATTGAAATTACAATATTTTAGAGTACTTTAAAAACACTTCATATTACAGTTTCGTGTGGCAAATATACTTGGAAACTGTGCAATGGCAAACAAATGCAGTGGTATGGGCCTGCATTATTTGTCTCAGAAGGATGCCGCAGCGCTGGACCAGGACTTGTTCAATGAGTACAAATTCAGTGTGGACCAGCTAATGGAGCTGGCCGGCCTGAGTGTTGCCACTGCAGTTGCACACACTTACCCACCCAACACGTTCGTTTTTATCATCAAGTTACTTTGTTTATATTAATATGTTCCTTATTTTCACCATTGTTTTAAAAATACTGCACTATATGACATATAGTGCAAGTTGCAACTAATAATAAACTGATGGACTCATTAAAAATGAAAAATGTCACCTGCTTTAAATATATGTATTCATAGGGTAAGTGGGTAATATATAATTTTATTGTAAACTTATGGCTGATAGGCACTTTTAATTTGTTTGTCATCATTACAGACATGATTCGGCACTGATAGTATGTGGACCCGGCAACAATGGTGGTGATGGTCTAGTGGCCGCGCGCCACATGGTTCTCTTCGGCTATACGGTTGCTGTCCACTACCCAAAACGCACACCTAAACCATTATATGAAAACTTACTACACCAATGCCAAAGTTTTGGTGTAAACATTGTGGAAACATTGCCCCCACCTACAGAGCTCAAAAATAAATATAAAATCATGGTAGATGCATTATTCGGGTTCAGTTTTAAACCACCTGTCAGGGAGGAATTAAAGCCAGCTTTGGATGCTTTAATTGATGCTGGATTGCCAGTGTGCAGGTAAAATTTAGAATTGTATGTTTAACAGTGATTTATTTACTCTCTTTACAAAAAAGAAATAACTGATCATATTGATCATATAGGTTCAGTACAAATTTGTGGAGATAGGTGTCAACTGGTTCATCTCATAAAAGCTTTTAACTATGATTGACAAGACTTTCTCATTTTGTAATTATTTTTCACAATATGAATATTAATCTTGTGGGTAGCCCACACCTATAATTATAACAGCACAAATTGAAAATATTATTCTATGATGGCACTGATTAGACAAAGCCTAATCAAGTATCATTCTGATACAGAGTAACCATGGTAATGATGTACAATGGTGGATGTACAGTGTAAGTCAGTGTATTAGAATGCAATAATTATAACAAAACAATAATAACAAAACTCACCAGGTGTAACAAGGTTCATTTATTTTATTTTTAACTTAAAACATTCATTTACAGTGTAGACATCCCAAGTGGTTGGGATGTTGAAAAAGGACCAGGTTCTGACCGTGCTCTTAAACCAACCCTTCTTATATCCTTGTCGGCACCCAAACTTTGTGCCAGGCCGGAGATTCTTGGAACTGCCAAACATATGCTTGGTGGCAGATTTTTACCCAGCAAAATTGTCGAAAAATACAATTTATCTATACCCTCTTATCCTGCTCAAGACCAAATTGTTCAAGTTTCTTGTTGAATTAGTTTGTATTTCATTATACTTATAGTGATAGCCTAGTGGTTAAGAATTCAGCCTGTCATTCCGGGGGTGCTGGGTTCAAATCCATGGCATGCACCTCTTTATAATAGTGAGTTTTAAATTTAAATATCATTTGCTAACGGTGAAGGAAAACATCGTGAGGAAAAAAAATTCTGTGGCGGGTGAAGTCTGCCAACCCGCACTTGCCCAACATGGCAGACTACTTAACCCTCTCATTACGAAAGGAGACCCATATTCCAACAGTGGGATGACAAATAGGTCGATTATATACTTGAGTAGTGTTGTATACTATACAAGAATAATATGAAACAAATTCATTGGGACTGTTATTGCATAAGAATAATAAATACTCTTACATGTTGTAAAAATGACTTTTTTTTACATTAAACTTCAATACAATCGAAATCTAGATTAGATGTGAATTTTTAAGTGTTTAATAAAACATTATAAGTACTTTACAGTAATTTTTGTGTAAATGCACAAGTACTTGCATTGACTGTTCATAAAATTAAATAGTATAAAATCTTTGACAGGTAAGTTTCCAAAAGCCATACTAAAACCATAGCTGAAACTAAAAATCATCTCATGAAAATAAGTAACGGTCGTTGATGATTCAAAATGCTTCATTGAATGTTATAGTGATCTACTATATACCATTATTTGTCAAACCAATCTAAGAGTTGTTTAAAGCTATTTCATCATCAATAGTCTCTATTTCAATCTATGAAAGATGCAGCATCAATAAACACTCTTTGATGACTAAAGAGATCAATACGAGATTAACAATAATCATTCACACAATGTAATTACGGCTTAAAACTAAACTACTCAAAATAAAATAGGGCCCACCACGTTTTTTTGCATTAATTTTAAAATACTTACTTCTGTCTTTTTAATTAGACATGGTTGAAGTAGGGATGGTGATAGTAGATGGTGGTAGTGGTGGTGATGGTGATGGTGGTGGTGGTGGTGGTGGTGATGGTGGTGATGGTGATGACGATGGTGTTGGTGATGCTAATGATGATGTTATTTAGGTATATGACTGTGTATACATATATTTGTATTTAGTAAAAAGTGGTTATTTTGATATTAAAAACAGACACTCCAAGTTTATTTATTTGAATATAGATTAAGAACGATGCAACTAAAAATGCACGTAAATGTTAGCACTCATTGTAACACTCTGCTTACCTGTAGGCAACGTTTCAAAAAGGCACTAATGCGTCGGTGTTTTATATGGACTATTTGTTAGCCGATTTGGGGTTTTTTACTTTAATGTAAAGATATCTTTTTTTTTTAATTCACAAAGTACTGTAAAGCATTGATGATCCCGAACGAAAGGCTGTTTGATTTTGACGTTTTACAATTTTGGCGCCGTTATTTCCCGCTGCCGGCGGCTTGCTGTCATTTTAATAAGAGGTCGCCGACACGACGTAGATAATTTGCTTTGCTGTTATTGTTAAATTGATTGTATTTGTATTAAAAACTCACGTAAGTATAATTACAATAACCCATGTAGTCATTACTTGAGTATATAAGCAGGAATATATGCAATTTCTTTGTTACTTGCCAATCAACATTGACCAATTAGAATTACGAAGTAGCTTTTCAGTGACGAAGGTATAAAATATGTGCAACTTTTCTATTATCTTTAAACATATTTTACTATTATTAGCGTTTTAATTTGCTTTCCGCGTTAGAACACTGTAAACGATTTCAGGTTACAATGTTCGAAGCACGCCTTCTCCGAAGCTCAATTCTAAAAAAAGTTCTTGAGGCGATCAAAGATCTTCTCACACAAGCCACATTCGATTGCGACGACAATGGAATACAGTTACAGGTAATTTTTTATTTTTGTCAGAACTAAATACTTTCTAGATGTATACATTAATGTTAACGTGAATGCTTTGTAAATCCCTTATATTTCTAATAAAAATATAAGACTATAGAGATTTTTCTTATACCTATAACATGATTTAAATACATGTGGTGATCCAAACAAGATCCACATAGCCAATCAGTACTACTAATGGAACAAAAGTGCAACTATTTTCTTGTTATATCTTGATAAGAAGTAACACCATGATTCATAAAGAGATATATGAATGCTGCAATGCAATTAATATATTAATAAAATGATTCTATGCACAAATTAATAAAGGTATTTATATAGGTCTAGATTTATTTGACTGCTAAGTTGATCAAGTGGTTGCAAGGGTGACTGCTAATTTTATATTCCATGCCACTATGTAATATTGTCTTCTGGAGTTTAAAAAAATCAAATGTAACATTTCTTATAAGTGAATGAAAAATAAGATCATTATAAGATTTTTAAATTGTTATGTTCTAGGCAATGGACAATTCCCATGTGTCTCTGGTGTCTCTCACACTCCGAGCAGATGGCTTCGATAAGTACAGATGTGATAGAAACATTTCCATGGGAATGAATCTTGGAAGGTATGAGCATGAACTGTTCAATCTACTCTTAAAATTTACATATTGAGAGAAGTCATCTCAAAAGCATTGACCACAAGTTTTTTTTTTATCTATGAACATATCAGTGGTCCTTAATCAGTTTTAACTGATTTAAATCATATTAAATAAAAATGAATAAGTGCAACAAATTAATATTATTAATTACTGTAAATTTAATAGCCTTATAAGCTAGCACTATTTAGTACAGAACTAAGACTTAGTTACATTATTTGTTTCTGTATGTTGTATTAAATGTATCTAAAGTAAAAGGACTGCCTTGTTGGTTGAGTGGTTGCAAGCATGACTATCGATTGGGAGGTCCTGGGTTCGAATCCTGGTTTGGGTACTGGATTTATCTTATTTAAAATTTCTAGTAGTGACTCTTGATCTGTGCCCGGTGTATGGCAATAGGCTCACTCACCTATTCCATAGGAAATAAACATAACTGGTGAAATGTAGGATTGTACTACTCCTGTGCATAACCCTTCGGGGATTACAGCCATGATGTTACTTTAAAGTAAAAAGAAAGTTAAAAAGGTAAAGTGAGGTAAGGTAAAAAGAAGTTTTTCTGATTTTCAAGTGTACCTGAAGAATACATAGTGACTTGTATCTAGACATAATAAAATATTCCTTTTTCAGCATGTCAAAGATCTTAAAATGTGCAGGTGACAAAGACACAGTAACAATGAAGGCCCAGGACAATGCAGATACAGTTACATTTGTGTTCGAAAGCCCCAACCAGGAGAAGGTTTCTGACTATGAGATGAAACTGATGAACTTAGATCTTGAACATTTAGGTGAGATTCTGGAGTTGAATTATGGAGATTTATGGATGATAGCATTGAATGTATAAAAGATATTCTTATCAAAAATGTTACCAAATGTGCCACATTAAAGAATATTGCAGTTCGAAGCTTGTAATTGTTTTTTAATGCTTATAAATAGCTTGTCAAATAAAAACCAATTTAGTAGGCACATTTATGTCCATTACTTTTAAAAATCGAAATTTAGTGTAATATGTATTGTGGTACACTTGAACAGGCATTATTTCTATGGACCATTGTTTGGAAAGATTTACTTATGTAAATGAATAATTGAAATGTCTGAAAATATAGGAATCCCGGAAACTGAATATAGCTGCACAATTCGCATGCCCAGCGCCGAGTTTGCTCGCATTTGCCGTGATTTGTCCCAGTTTGGAGAATCCATGGTTATATCTTGCACCAAGGAAGGTAGATAAACCCTTGTTTATTTCTTTACTCTGCTGTTTAGCTGTTGGAAAAACATTATTATGGGATATATAGTATGGAAGAATGGTAAACAGCAGTGAAATAATGGATGACATTACAATTTATAGATTTTTTTTTTATCATATAATAGTGTATCATGCAAAGGTCATATAAATTAATAAATTTCACATTCAATCTTGTTTAATATGAAGTGTGATGATTAATTGTTAATATGTAATAAAAAATAATAATATTAATCAACCCATTTATCATTCCACTGTTGGAATATGGGTCTCGTCTTATATTGAGAGAGTTAAGGCCATAGATTGCCACGCTGGCCAAGTGCGGGTTGGCAGACTTCACACAC
>DWDT01000913.1:0-17905 GCA_018245595.1 Microceris scylla | reverse complement strand
ACGAACGTGTTCATAAACAAGCACGCATTTAGGTACGTGCGTGTAAAAATCCTTTTGAATGTGTGATATAAGATTTCTCTTTATATTTTAGACGTATGTATCCATCTATCGAATAATTATATTATAACAAAGTAAATAAAGACGATATCAGTTAAATATAAATAAATACCTGCAACGCCTGTAGCGTAGCTAATAGTCCTCCTAGTGAACAAGATCATACGCTACTTAGGTCTGTCTTGCGGGTACCACACAGATACTATATACATATATCAAACAGAACTTGCGCCGCGCGAGTTGTGTTAGCTGTGTATTGGATCCCGCGGGATCGAAGTTCGAGTAAATACCTGGAGTGTAAACAGCATTCGAATTACAATCCTTGGAAGTATGAATGGAGTTCACAGGAGGACAACAGCAATGGACAATTAGAGATAAATAAATAGATATGTCTAGGTATCTTTTTTTTATAAAATAGGGGGCAAACGAGAAAACGGGTTACCTGATGGTAAGTGACTGCCGTCGCCCATGGGCACCTGCGACGCAGGGGTCAGCAAGTGCGTTGCCAGCCTTTAAGGAAGGTAAAATAAGGCTAAGGAAGGTAACATAAGGCAATCTGGAATACACACAAGGAAATCAAATCCAGAATCTCCAGGTCAACAATCAGGTTCACTTAATACTCAATCACCGGGCCAGTCAACCAATCAATAAGAGATAGCTGTACAATAGTAAATAAATACAATGAATAATAAGGTGGCAGATATTCTATGAATGGAGCGTTCAACTTAGAGCTTAGAAATTGCGACGGCTCTACACTACACTCCTCTCAGGAAGGATTTTAGTTC
Organism: Microceris scylla; assembly: GCA_018245595.1. Lineage (NCBI taxonomy): Eukaryota > Metazoa > Arthropoda > Insecta > Lepidoptera > Hesperiidae > Microceris > Microceris scylla. The sequence goes on along the minus strand of DWDT01000913.1, from coordinate 17,066 downwards.
TATTTCAATCTGCATACATGTGTAAGTTGCATTAACCGTCAGATACCAGGTTGTCTTTTAGTGTAGTAATGTCTTATAAGTAAGAGAAGTGTTTTTTTTTTCATTTAAATAAAATGTCAATCTCAAATCATCCACCGTTTCGCCGGTCCACTGTTGCACAAATGTCTCCTGAATGTCTCTCTCAAGAACGAGAAGGGTTAAAGCCGTTCTGTATCACAATGACCAAGTGTAGGTTGATAAAATTCACACGCCTTAGAGAACATATTGGAAAACTCTAAGGTGTTCGAATTTCCTTGAGCTTTTTCTCTTTGCTGTTACTGGAAGTGATAATCAATCTTAAAATGCCCATTTATTTGCCAAGAGGTGCGCGCGAGTATTCGAACCCCGAAATCCTCGAGTTTTGAGGCTGAATTATATCTAATACATAAACATCTGTAAATAAGCTTACTACATGTCATAGTCCCTATTATAATAAAAATGAGAATCCCAGAGTTAAATTAAACCCTTTGATTCGGTATGTTTTTTACAAATGATCACATGACTCTCCCTTGAGGCACAGTAGAGCAGAGATAATGAACTTCCTAACTCCACTGTAGTTCCGTCGCCGAGCCACATTTAATTAATGCGGGTTTTACATGTCAAGTAAAACTACATAGTACGTCAGTTTATAAACCGTATGTTTTATCATTGGAGACCGAAGAGGCACGCAAGTCATTGTATGGTAATTTGTAATAACCGGTTGTTGCTCTTTCGGCTCATTCAACCCTTTATCACCAGGCCTTTATGCCGAACTTCTGCGTTGACATCTTCAGACACTGAGCAAAAATTTAAATTACTGGACAGCCAACGAAATATCACTGTAACCCCTTGTTGGTTTATGAAACTAATTAGGGACTAGAGAAGTCACTTAAATATCCATATACAGTATATTAGTTTTGAAAGCCGTAATGAATATTGTAGTGTTTTATTTATAAAAAAATAATAATGGACCCATTATAATTCCGCTGTTGGAATATGGGTCTCCCCTCATATTGAGAGGGTTAAGGCCATAGTCTGCCACGCTGGCCAAGTGCGGATTGGCAGACTTCACACACCTTAGATTTTTTTTTTATTCTAAGGTGTCTCTAGGTTTCCTCACCTGGTTTTCATTCAGCGTTAGCAAGTGATATTGAAAGTCAAAACACACTTTGGTAAAGAGGGGCGCGCCATGGATTTGAATCCAGCACCCCGTAGTAAGGGACTGAATTCTTAACCACTAGGCTATCACTGCTTATTTTATTATCAGTATTTTATTTATTGACGATGTAATAATGACTTTGGGTGACGTTGTAATAATAACGCGTGACATTATAATTTTAATAATGGGTGACGTTATTAGCAATAGTTATCCGCGAAGTTACCCTTAATACAATTTAAAATATTAATGATGGAAAACAACTGACATGCTAATTGTTACAGGAGGTGTATCAGTCATCGGGATAAAAGCTCTCCACTAATACATAACATAATTCATTATCAAATATACAATCACGTCGTTCAAATGCCTGCGGTGTTGACAACATTTAGAGGCAGACCGACATAGGTACTAAATTGTCCATGTACCACGTATTGACTAATTATGCCAAATCGATCGCTATACACTATGCCAAATGGGTAACACTGGCTTCTTAAGATTTAATAGCAAATATCATAGCCTTTTTTAAAGTACAACCCGTTCATACACTTACTAACACCGAAGGAAAATATTGTGACGAAACCTACACATCTTAGAATTAAAAAAAAAAAATTCTAAGGTGTGTAAAGTCTGCCAACCCGCACTTGGCCAGCGTGGCACACTATGGCCTTAACCCTCTCAATATGAGAGGAGACCCTTATACCAACAGTGGAATTATAATGGGTCGATTATTATATCAAAGACTATCAGTTATGTTCTGAGAAACGAATCATTGGAGGCTCTTTAATCGTCGATCAGTTAGCTCACTGGCGTGCGACGTGCCTTTTGTTTTTCATTTATTTTCACCTCCTCGTGCACGTGCCACTGAGATAATTCAATAAACCTTTCAAGGAACTCTCCTTTATCTGTATATGGCCATCCTTTATGCAGTTCGCGTTGCAAGCTCACATTCATAAATTATGCAGTACATTAGTATGCAATTTCTATTTATGTTTCGTCAGAGATGGATGACATGATGGTATTCCTCTTGTTTCGACGCACAATATATCAACGTAGCTTATTGTTTTGTGAACGCGACTCTATTTATTATGTTTTGCTGAACATTTATATTCGTTTAATGCCTGCCAGTATTGTTTATTTATGTCCAATCTGTAAAATGATAAAGCTTTGTCCTTTGTTCATTACTATCTGTCAGTTGTGTGATTTCTATAAGGGAGGTGGGTAAGGTGCTTTATTTTATAGTGTTGTACTCGTATTAGATCTCAGACACAATCGCTTTAAGAAACTAAATTGGCACGTGGCAGTGCCCTTATAAGGGATATGTGGCATTTAAAGACAAGGGTGTAAAGTGGGCAATGTTTTTCCCTCACAGAATGCTCTGTATAGACTGTGGTTCTATTTCGTTAGTGAACGAATTCTCTCCATCTATGGAAACTTTCAACATCTCTCGGGCGTATACACACAAATGGGGATTGTTTTTACGTTGTTTAAAACTTTAAAACAGTATCAGTTGAAAATCTTGTATTTAGATTTGGAATGTTGATAGATGGTTGTAATGTACAGACCTACATGACTCAAAAGGTTGTGTCTATTTTTGTGATTTCACAAAAAAATGTTATGTTGTATATCTCTTTTTGCGTTCTGAAAAGGAATCTATTTTAATGATGATCATTACCATCAGTCCACACCTGGACATAGTCCATTCCTAATAAGAACTATCACAAACTGTTCCTCGTTTGTCGCATCCAGTTTTGTAGGCGAAATATTTTGTGATACCATGTAAAGACGACATATGGAAATGTCCCTATATAATAAAAAATGTATTGTTATTTATTCCGGATCATTTCCAAGATAAAATTAGAGTAGAGACATATGGAATTCGGTGTTCTCTATTTGCACCGAAAGAGATCTGGCATTATGATATAATGTTAATAATTTGTAAGATGGTATGTAGCAACACTTTTTTTCCATAGTCATTACAGCCATAGGGCATATATACCTAATAATTGTCACGTTGAAACTCAATGGTTCTCCATAATAGACAAAAACAATTATTTAATATCAGATCTGTACTTTCAAAAAATCCCGCCGTTTTTAATTTTATTTTTAATGACATTTTTAATTGAAGCAATCATATCATTTATTTTATGCCCGTATTCAAGATGAATGTCAATTAAATTTGAGAATAGAATTGTCTTTACGCGTCGGTCTTTACCTCAACTAGGATTTAATTTAATTTTATGGTTACTGATGCACAATCCAGACCTCGTTGGATTAAATTACGCAATCAAAGAGTTAGAATCTATAAAAGAGTAAGATTTTTTATGATCGCTGATGTAGCTCCATTTTATAGACCCAATTAGATTTGAATTGTCCAATTAATATTGATTTATCTCCTGTTTTGGTCTTTTCACCTAATTGAAAGCGATAAAAATATTCATATTGTAAATTATCACGTACAACCAAAAGTAGGTAGAGGTTGTAAATGAGTACAGGTAATGGAAGTAATAAAAAAAAATTACGCTTATCATCCCCGATGGGGTAGGCAGAGGAGCGTAGTATACTCCTATGTATAACCAGTTGCGTTTACGTCCCAATATGTAATAGGTGGTGAGCCTGATGCCATGCATCAGGCACAAATCCAGATTCCGAGCAACTACTAGAAAGTTCAGAATAGAAAAGTGCAACAGTATCCGAACCGGGGATCGAACCCGTATAAAGCGGTATTAAAAATTGTACAATTCTTCTAATTAAACCGTAGAGTGTAAGTAATATCTATTCGAGGCTAAGTTTAGACGGGTTTATTTCTTGCTTTGGTGGCTGCAGTCTGTTCCATTTGCTACCTGTCGTGGATACAATTGTTAAGTCTCATCGGGACCCCTGTGTGATTTAAAACCGTCTAAAAGACCAGAGCTCCAGAATTTATTTTTCTATTTTATCTCTGCTAACACAATCGGGGGTGACGTGGTTGAGTATGTCCTTCCTCTTTTGTAATTGACGGGATATCCAATCTGAGGAGGTTTATGAAATGTATAGTAACAAATATACCACCATGCAGTTCGTACGTAAAACTATTAGCATACGTTCCACTCCAAAACAGCATCATCAAGGCTATGAACTCTGCAATGAGTCATTGCAAAGATGAACTATATAGTTAACAAAAAGTTTAGACAATAATAAACTATCTAAGTAATAGAAAATGGAATAAAAGTCGGGTATTCTAGTAAGTGTTTAATCCGGAGCACATAGCGCGCAGGAGGGCGCGCGAGAGCCGCCGGCGCAGGCGCAGCGCGGAGCGGTCCGCGCGCGCGCGCCGCCCGTACGCCGCGCACTCCGCCACCACGGTCGAGTTGCACGACTCCTGCAACGACACTGTTATTTGGGTAAACGGTAAACCGTGACGTCACCCTTCCGACAGATTTCTTATTGAAATAATCTACTGTGTTGTTCGCGGATTTAATAAGGGAAAATAAACCGTTTGTATTTAAATAAGTCCCTTGGCAAACAATCAATTTATATAACAATTATTTCCATTGCAGTTTCAGGTTCAGTTATGAGTGTATGTCGAGAAAAATTAAAAAGAGTTATGTATGAAGAAATCATGTGCGTTTTAGAAATAATAAAGCACTAGTGATATTTGTAAATTTCTATCATTTCTCATATGAACGGAACATGCAAATTGTATTTTTTTAAATACAATAAATTTTCATACGCATACGATTGTTTGTAATATTTTCTCACTATTCAATTGTTTTAGATGCATTGCAGTTTATGCGACAGACTGAAACAGTTATCGTACAAATACATGTATATACCTACCTACACACCTACTCGTACATACGTACATGTCAATATCTAATATTCCTTTAAAGACATTAGCGGCTACTTACGCTGCTGGTTTGTCGGGCACGTTGAAATGTTAACTTAAACCACACTTGTAATCACATAACACTGTTATTTAGATAAACGTTCGGCGAACGTGCCGTGAATTGTGCAGGGAAATAATTGTTCGCTGCTCCCAACTCGTCAATTATGAAAATGACTTCTACGTATGCGCTCGAATAATGAGCCTGTGGTGAAACACCCTCGTCCAATATAGCACTTTGTGAAAAATAAACAAATTTCTAAATTAAGGTCACAATCGCGCAGATTGCAATTTTATCGTTTGTACTCGTAGATGTAATGTGTGTTTCACTGTGTATTAGTTGCAATTTATTATGTTCTATAGTTACATATAAGAATTTATTTACCTTGTAATGATTAAGCTGCACTTCGCTGTATGGCGCCGACCAGCCCGCGAATCCAGCGGTGCCCAGGCTGGCCAGAGGGTAGTGGTTAAACGCAGTCAACACCCCCTTCGTGTGCATTAAGCTCTTACTGTAATACCCCACAGGACTGACCAACGCCGACCTCATTATATGAAGAGCTAGTTTCGGTATTGGCACTTCTTTCTTGCATTCACGCGTCTCATACATCTCATTGTTAATCTCTTGAAAACTATCTTTATTAAAACTATTTGTATCGTCTATCAATTCTATTTCTTCCCTACCTAATGCTCCACGCCCCGCTATCCGAACGTCATCTCGTTTTACGTAAACTTTACTCTCTGTCATATTCACAGTTTTGGGTTTATATTTGTGTGGTCCTTGCATGAAATCGAAAAAGAACACATTTTGAATCAGAATTGCCGAGTATCGCTTTGGGTCCCAGCCTTGGTGACTCAAGCGCTTCAAAAGCCCGGATAATGTGTACGCTACTTTAGGTAGTATTATTTCATCTACATCTAACGGAGTTATAAATCGAGATTCTCTTATATTTCTATACAAACAATCATTGTAAGTGATTATGTGATCCCGACGGCGTTGCCATAGAGATCTATTGAGATTATGTTTAATAGGAACTTGAAATAATCTAACGAAGCCTTGTCGCTGATAATACAGCAACACGTCCTGCATCTCCTTAGCTAAGCTATCGACATATATATCTATTATTTCTACGCCGAGTATTCTGTTAGTTTCTATCCATTCGATCAAACTCTGAGAGAAATCTCTCTCGAACTTCATATCTTTGACGCAAACAGTAAAAGTTCGTTTATAGGTATTTTCTGCGGGTTGTATTAAGAAGGCGTTGGTAGGGTCGTCGCAGGGTTCGGTTACTACTGATACAATTGACGGTCCATATAAGGTTTCGGTTAAGGGACATGAGAGAAGCATGGGAGTGTCAACATCTGAAGACGTGGTGTCCCATTTGTGCCACCAAATCTCGAGCGTTTTCGCGGCAACCACTTCTACTGAATCCTCATACTTGCTGTTCAGTGCGCGCGTTTGACAGAATAATGATTCTTCGCTTGTAATGTTGCGACCTGTAAATAAATGTTCAGTATTAACATGGAAAGTACATGGAAAGTTTTTGTTTTTATTTAAACTATTGTGACACCTTTATAATAAGTTGTAGTAGCTTTATGGCCAATAGTGACGGCTAAAAGGTTAACTGCTCAAGGAAAGGCTCATGCCCAAGGAAATTTTTACCAGCCAACTCTGCGTAGATGATGGTAGTTCGAGGCAGCCGTGAAATTAATGAAAATACATTTGTATAGGTACGAACATATCACTTTTATGGTGAACATTCGTGGAAATTGGAAAGCAGGACTTATATGTTGAAAATAACATGTACATTTCATTGACATAATATTATTCATATAACATAGTTCAGTCAGGTAAAGTATTTTTGTGTAGCATCATCATCATTATCATCGGCCTATTTCAGTCTACTGCGGAACATAGAGCTCCCCCAATGAGCGCCACTGCGCCCAGCGCCCTCGGCTTGCCGTATCCAGCTTCTGCCTGCCTATTTTTGTACTTACATATCACATAAATTATTGTGAACAACCTAGTTTATTTGTAACATAAAATCTGTTACATCATTTAGCCCGTCGTGACATTACATTTTGATTACGATCTCAACATTTTTACCGTAAACCGCGCGATGAGACGATACCTCTTACGTACATCATTTTAAGTTATTCAAAGAATTATAATTTCGGTACTAATAATATACTTAAGTACTCATACATACATACATAGTACCTACTTGTATACAATTATTGAAATATCATAATATTTTTTAAGTGAATAATTTGTGTTAATTCAATAAGTCATTTTTTTTAAAACCCGTCTAAATTTTTATAGATTCCAAAAATACAAGATGATTAAATTTCTTATTATCTTGTTCAATCAATTATAGTATAAAAAAGAAATTGACATGGATTTAGTTGCAATACATACAGCTTAATTAAATTAGTTTATAATTTTAAATGACCTCTCATTTAATTCATTATTTCGTGTGCCTTGAATGGTGAATTAGCGTTTTACAAAAGCAAATGTTTTATGTGTAGAATAAACATAATAATTCCAATTATTAAGATTCTGTGTACCTACATTATTATCACATTAAAACGTTAGCTCCGTTTTACTTCTGTACGATGCAGGTACAAAGAATCTCTATGTTATCTAGTCGGGGCGTAAAAAAGTTTTGGACATTATCGGCGCTACGGATCCAGTAAGTCACACGGGGGCTCATTAAAATATCCGATCTCACTAAACGCTGTACGAACTCACAATAAAGTACTTTTAAAATTTTTTTATCGAGCGAGATGGGAGCGAAACAAAAGTGTCCAACAAAAGTGTCGGGTGGAAAGTTGCCGGCGCAGCGACACAGCGAGATAAGCCTATACTCATTTGTCACCGCGGCGGAGAACCGAGTCGTGTAAATTCCTTCCCGGCCGAGATAAACGCCTCTCCAATATTATAGTGACGGCCGGGATTAAAACAGCACGCTTCCAAGCTTTTTCCCTTTTTAACGGAGACGTTTCATTTACGCGCGCCACTTTCGAATTTACTATCGCGCGGCTCCATTATTCGGTTTGAATTGCGAATATTATTTGTTTTAACGGCTTTGTTTTTAATAAGGTGTGTCTATATGAAATTTAATAAGGTGTGTCTATATGAAAAGATATTTCAATATTTTTGGTATAAATATATCTCCCCGTTACGAGGTACGCAGAGAGCACTAAGTCCCAAAGGTCTCTATGTCTAAATCAATCTTTTGATAGATACACGCTGATTTTTACCACTTCTTAATCTCCTATCAGCTAGCGGTACTTGATGTATTTTTTAATATCAAAACAAAAGGTGCGATTAGATACAGTTATAATATTGTGTTGAAGAGAGAGAGCTAGATACGTGAACTAGGAAGTATTCCCAGTTCGGACTGCGCAATTGCGAACCGTTGTAATGACAGCCCGTAGGAACCGCTGCGGGTTTTATCCAACACCGATTACTGTTATGCAATCGAGAAAATTAAAGTTGGTTACCCTTCATATATACAGATGCAGGAAAAGTGTGTTAATTCTAGTGCTATGGGTTACGTAGCATTATTTTTACTGTTTACTGATTTGGTCAGACACTTAAATAAATTAAGTTCATCCATAACGCTAATAGACCGTCTACGAGGTGTGACGTTTCCAAAATTTTGAATATAAAAAGGAAATATTAAAGCAGGAGCAATTTTTTTTGTAAAATAAAAACGTAACATCACGCCTGTAATCCCCAAAGAGATAGGCAAAGGAGTGTAGTACACCCCCACGTTTCACAAGTTTCGTTTTTTCGTTTTTTCTATTTATATTGTACGCAAAATAATTATAATTAATTACATAGCAATGGTATGAACAGCTTATCACAAAATAATTTATTATAATAATTATCTTAATGACATACAAATTAGCTCAAAAAGGCCAATGGGCTGTCGCAAGAGCAACATAGAGTTATTTATAGAAAATTTCCATAATAATTTCAAACAGTGAGTGGAGCATGACGGAATGTGTAATGACTGTGTTTAAGGCGCAGGAGTGCTCGAGGCGTGATGCGCGTGCGTGGACCTCAGTTCAAACATGGCTTAATTGCTGATTAAGCCACAATACCAAATAAACATAATAAAACCTACCAGCTTCATTTACTACTAGTCTTTGTCGATTTTCATCTACGCCAATACAATATCGGCGTTCGTCAACGCGTACGCGTGTTATCTTTTTGTATATCTTTAATTTATCTTTCTGTTTTTATCTTTTGTTTCTGTAATTTAAGCTATCGTTGGTGGTGTAAATAGTTTTAGTTGTGTACGATATATCCTGTAACGTGTAGTGTGTAGTTTGAATGTACATTATCAATTAAACTTTAATTGTTCTACTATTTTTTATCAGACTTTATATGTACATGTATGTACATGAGTTGTATGTACATGTACATGACTTTATATGTATAAAGGGATGGATTTGATCGTAGATAAAAACAATAACTTATAGACTACCTCACTTTAAGAATAAAGTGATATATCAGATAGAAATCTGACCACCTACATATTGCATGGGACCTAAGCGTATCCACCACGTGGGAGTGTACTACACTTATCTGCCTACCTCTTCGGGAATAACAGACGTGATGTTTCGTTTAACCTATAGAGAAATGAAAAATATATTTCAGGTATAAGATTCTCTATAGAGGAAGTTCGTATGTTAATTAGTGAACCGACGATATTACGGCTATGGAGATTTATGAAAGATCTATTTTAAAAAGTATTGTATGTACAAAAAATACAGTGTAGTGTACAATATATTGGTATAAATATAACGATATTTAAAGATAAAAACTAATATTTCCTAGTGGGAATCCCACAAGTATCGTATCGTAAGATTTCGACAAGCTATATGTAATATGACATATATACAAACAGACAGACAAGTAAATAGATGTGTATATAGATGTATTAAGTTATTTATGAACACAGACATTCTTCAACATTAAGTCGACTCGCCTGAAGCTCATTGTCTTTGCTTACGACATTCCTCAATTGGACCACGGCATGTCACTCGCTGTAATGTGTCTGTGCGGCACAGATGTTTACTGTGGAACGTGTGTGTCATTTCCTATGTAAACAACGTATTTTTTATTATACTATCACGCCTGGTACCTTATTGAGTTGGTAGAGAGCACTGAATGCCAGATATCTTAATACTTGACTTGATGCGCTCCTTCTACATTCATCATTCTCATCATCATCATCATCAGCCTACTCCCGTGCACTGCTGGACACAGGCCTCTCCAATAGCACGCCCTTTTCATGTATTCGTTTTAACATCGATATGTAAAATAGATATATACATGATGTATGTTTTAGAACAGCCGAGTGCATGTTTATGTAGGTGTCACTTAATCAGTTTAATATATTATGATAAACATTCCTCATGATATCTAACGCTTGATATATTAAAAATTAAATCATGTTGCCTGTGTTAAAATTGTATTGTTTATATTCAATTACAATGCATAGGTACACAGATGTAAAGAAATGAACATTTGTGTATACATATAAATATCTTTAATGGGCTTTAACGAGGAGAACATACAAAATATTATGTCTGTTTTTAGTTATCTCGTCCCTTTTCATCGCAATCTCCGTCTTTTGTGTACATAAACATCATCTGTTCTGCAATAATGTTCGCGCACTTACGCCATACTTATTCCATTATAGAAGCACGCGTGGCATGCTTTTACTCACTATGAAGAATGACGGGAATGGGAGCGTAGCGCTGCGAGTGAACGACATATCTGTGCTCGTATTGTGTATTGCAGTTATAAAAACGTTCTGGTAAACACTGCTCTAAGAAATTAATAAACGCAACGTCGCGCCTGTAATCCCTGAAGAGGTGGGCAGAGGAATGTTGTACACTTCTGCGTTTCGCCAGTTTACGTCCCATGGAATAGGTGGTCAGCCTATTGTCATATGCCGGGCACGGATTCAGATTACTAGAAATTTCCACTAGGAAATCTAAGTTAGGATATCCAACAGTACCCGATTCGGGACCCAAATCCAGGATCTGTCGATCAGCAGTCGCAGTTTGCAACCACTCAACGATCGAGACAGTTAAGGAAGAAGGGAAGTAAATCAATAACATGTCATAAAATCACACCGGAATTTCTCGAGGCTCGAGGGGGTAGCCGGGGGAGTACAACTCTCATAATTTACCAGTTAACTTTATGTCCTGCTTGTCGTTAATTTAAATAAGATCCTCGGGTGGTCGCAGTTCGACTACATTAGTATGCAACTGTTGAACACAAAACTTTCGGTTTCTGGGGACAATTTTTATGACCATTGCACTCAATGTGTGGAATGGCGGCAATAGGAGTTGGTGCGTAGTCCTTCTTTCAAAAGTTACATATAGTCTTGAAGATTTTCGACATAGTTTATCGACCGTGGCATTTGACTATGACTACTTAATATACCGTCCGAAGCATAGAGCCACGATCATCCATCCAATCATCGACAACGCTTAAAGTTCTTCAACGTTATATGTATATCGTTTGTTAATCTCAAGTCCAGAGCATTAGTGGTCGGACGCAGAAGATTTTATGTACTCGATAAATAAACCAATATCAAACCTCCCAAAACGAAAACTGAAAAATTATTTTATTTATTCTGACATCTTTCTATACGGTTATCTGTTAAATTAGGCAGACCTTATACTATGATAGCCAAATGACATATACATATACACATTCAAACGTATGTATTAAAATTCACACACCTAAACACAGACCAAATACTTATTTTTATCACATGAAAATTTACCCATATGGGGATGCAACCCATGATTCATGGCGCAAAGGTCAGTGTCACAAACCACTGAAACTTCGAGTCAAATAATTGGAGAGTAAGCCTCCAGTTCATAGATTAATTTAATTTTTTGTTTCAATTCTATGAGGAAATGAGTAATGCCTGGTAGATTTTCTTTGACATATTATATGGTACGAGAACACAGATTAGCTTATGTTATAAATTCTCATAATAACATTAAAGTTGTTTATAAGTAACTGAGCTCACTGGCGTGCAATTGGAGAGGCTTACGTCCAGCAGTGGACGGGAGTAGACTGATAATGATGATGATGTTGAAAAGTAACTGGATTGTAACTATACATGTTAAGAAAGTTTTTTATTTGATATGTGTCTACCTATTATATCGAAACAAGTCTATCCGCAATAGAAATCAAAAAAGGAAACACAGCTCTACAACTCTACGTTCGAGGTGGTACGAATAAAGAGCAGAATAAACTGAAAGACGTCAAGTATAGTAGCGAATAAAAAAAAACCATCTCTCAAGAGTTGTCTGCTAGAGAATGCCCCGAGGTATAAAGTTCGCTGCTTATAACACTGGTCTAACACACTAAGAGTTTTATACAAAACAAAAGCTTGTCGTACTTAATAAAATGTAAAACGTACAACATTATTAAAGACGTTCCTAATAACACTGTTGTACACAGTAAAAGATTATCTCGTTTCTACCACTAATCGTGTAAAATATCACCACTAACCGTGTAAAATATCAGCGCTAACCGTGTAAAATATCAGCGCTAACCGTGTAAAATATCAGCGCTAACCGTGTAAAATATCAGCACTCACCGTGTAAAATAGCGAGAATTCGCACGTATCGTTGCTGAGACCGATCGTCGTAGTACGCGGCGTACAGCGATAAGCGCGTACCGAGAACTCGTTGCCACGAAGACGCTTGCGACGCGAGCGGGTACCACGTTCGATTCTGTAAATACAATATTACTATGTTCTATGTAACGTGAATTGAATATGTTACTTTTATTAGTTAAGTTTGTAAAGCTATGGTGGCTTAAAAACTAGATGCAAAGGAGCTTTTTTGCACGTGTACTGATATTAAAGGCATAGCGTAATAAGTATTATGGATAACTAAAATTTCAATTGTTTCATTGGAGTAACTGTGCATAGACGATTTTCAATAAGTACTAAGTTAGTCCGTCTTTAAATTGCATTTACTTAGTGACAATCAAACAGTACACTTTCAACATAACAACATTATATAATCTTGTTATTGAAATGAATTTTACTCTATTCTCCGACAGAAACAAAAAAAACAATTAAGAAAATTAAGTTGATTCATACTTAGTTTACTTATTTTAAGACCGATTTTTATAAATTATCGAATTCAGTGGCAATTAAAAAATGAATAAAATACTTCGAATTGTCTTATCAATGTTAAGAGAAAAGCTTAACCGTTTATTTTATTAATATAGACATATGTTTCAATAATAATATAATAGATATACATACATGCGGCACAATGTAATATCTTCAAGAGCATGCTAAATAGTAATTAATAATGAGATCTGTCAGTGGGGAAGCGTTTAAGAGGCACTTTGTGGAGTTCAATTAGCATAAGTCGTGAATTCGTTTCAGTCACAGCCGAGAACTTATGTGATTGCGTTCGAACACTGATTTATGGAAGCCCGTCTTGTTGTAACGCGCATCTGTATTCAGAAGTTTAATCTCCGAAATCGTATTCAGATTACCGATTTTTATTTCATTTTATAAAATGCCGAAGAAGCGAGTCATGACAATAAGGATAGAGCTGTGCTAAGGTAAGGATAGTACTCCTTGTTTCCTACCTACCCAGAAAGGATCCAAACGTAATGTCATGATTATAATAACAATTTAATTTGTAGAATTAGGAATATAGTATCATATAGTTAGTTTACAAGATGGTCAGACTACTTGAAGAAGACAGCGGGAAGCTGTTGGATTCGGAAGATTCGACAATACCTGAAGATTCGACAATAGTTTAGAGCTGCAGCGTCGAAGGTTAGTATAGCTCTAATGATGGCCGTTCTTCAGTAGGAGAGGGGACCATGAAAAGAAAAATTTCAAACTAGCCTGTGTACTGGTGTTTATTATTAACTTTAAATGTAATATTACTCTGTTACTTCGTCTAACGCCTATTCATATAGTATTTTTATTATATATTCAAAGGCCAAGGCAAACAGGTAGGCGGCCCAGCTGCTAGCAAGGGGTCACCGTCATCTATATACGTAACATCACGCCTGTAATCCCCGAAGGGGTAGGCAGAGGAGTGTAGGTAGTACATTCCCACGTTTCACCAGTTATTTCTACGTCCCATGGAATAGGTGGCCAGCCTATCGCCATACACCGGGTACCGATCCAGACTCCGAGTTGCTACTAGGAATACTTAAGTAAAAAAAATCCAATAGTACCCGACCCGGGATTTGAGCCCAGGACCTTCCGATCGGCAGTCGTGCTTGCAACCACTCGACCAACGAGAGCGTACATAGTTAGAGATATGTACATAAAGTTGTCGTTGTAGCCAAAACATTTTAGGTATATACTCAGTTATTTATAAATATTTATACACAGTTATTTATAAATATGTATGTGCATATGCACATACATACAAAAACACACACGCATACACACACACGCATACATATACATGCGCATATACATACACACATACATTTTTTAGTTTAACACACAATAAAAGTATTTAGATCTTATTATTGTATTAACCTTGTGTCAATTATTATGCAAGTTCCTATATAGATAACATCTATGAATAAACCAACGAAACATATTCAGTTACATATTTACATTATGTAAATCATATAAAAAATTAAATACTCGTATAACCATACATTTTAAAATAAATGCATCCTTAAATGCACCTCTACGAGCGTGTAATTAATTGTGTTGTAGTAAACAGTAATTAATAACAAATGTTGCGATACAACTTACAGACGGCCATTTTTGCAAATAAACTACACTAACGGAGAAAATTAAGCAATCAAAAAATTTAATTTTCTGTAACGTGGGAGTGTATTATCCTGCCTACCCTTTCGAAGATTACAGGCGTGGCGTTACGTTTACGATTAAATTTGAAGTTTTTAGCGATTTTTGGAATGACTGAATCTTTGTTCCTATCACATAGTTTGGCTTAGATGAGAATCGAATCTACAATATCCAGGTCAATTCTCTACACCGACTGACCAATAGACCAGATAATACTCGTACTAAAGCTTTGCAGTAATAAGTTTATTATTCATGGTCTTTTTGCTCTATTATTTCATACGAGAAGTGTGAACAAGCTGCTATTTTTTTCTCATACATATTTTTGTTCTGCAACTCGCATGTCCATTGTAGAGTTCATTTGTATAAGTTCAGAGTATCGTAAAGGTTGCGTTTCGTTTTATCTCTGTTCGTAAACACATAAGACGTTGAATACGATACGATATGTTTGTTTTCGAACTACCATTGAGATATAAAAAGGGCACGATACATTGTATTAAATGGAATGCAGAAATCACGTCTTTGCGAATCTCCAACCATACGAGGTGGGAAGATAATAGTGTTGAATCGCACGTGACGAATCCACAAGTCCTGATTGTATCCCGAGGGATCTCGAAACACATGCCTGAACGTATTTTGAGATTGAATTGTGACCGTGCGTTGCCTTATTACACACACACGAGAACACCACTCACTCGTTTTATTTTTTACGCATTTGTTCCAATCTGCGTGCTTTTTTTCACAGCGGCATTCATTCAATTTTATGGTTACTGATATTATCCGCTCAATTTTTGCCTCTTTTATTTATGTATACATATATGTAGTTGTCGAACGTATTATTTTTATTCTTTGCCAGATTTCTTATCCTCTTATAAAGAAGCTAATTCATATGTAATTTAAGAACGTTCCGATATTGAATAGTAACATGTTAATTTATACGCGTTTAAATGAGGAACGATTCGATTGTATTGAAATTTTCGCTAAGTGTATGTAGAGGGATGCTTAATAAAAACGTCGTGAGAAATACTTACGTGCATAGTGAATAAAAATAACAAGGTTATACCTAACAGTAACTGTACGATCAGATTTTCTCATGCCATTGTCTTCGTGACCAGCGCAGTCGCAGCTTGTGATCTGGGCTTGTCAAAGCTCCGGGTTGGCGACGTGACCTCACTACGAGTCACGTTGTCGGAGCCCTAGTCCCGCGATGGGTAACTATTTTGATGCTCAACGGTAACTTTATGGGTATTTAGATTCGATTATTGTGTTGCAGTTGATATCCATTGACCTCAAATAATATACAATGGTAATGTCAACCCAAAATATATAATGTATATGCCATTAAAAATGATTCGATTTTAATACATAGAGATAGTTTGCGACATGGCGTCACTATATAATCATAATTATTATTTTATTACTTACAATACTAGGTCTATAATAATACTTTTATTATTATTACCAGGATCGTTAGTGGTTTTAACTTATATTTGAAGCGATGATTAGCATAAATTTTAATCCTTGATTGTATATACGAAACAAAATGTAGGTACCTAGAATACTTTACGAAAAGCGTTTACTTGCACACATCGGTAATATTTCCAAGATTGAGAGTTACAGTAAAAGTTGTTTAGATGGTAATGTAGTGACGTTGCTGATGGTGGCCGGCAGTAAGGTGACATTCCTTGCTTTATAACGCAACAGTCATTACGTAAGACGATGTGTTGACGGCTACGACACCGTTAGCACATGTCTCCGCATAGCGAGGTTATCTATGCGAGAATACCGCGTATCTCAGTCTCCATATAGTTTTTCATATAGTTCGGGTCATCACACCTGTAATAACTCGAAGGATGGGCAGAGATGTGTAGTATGTTCCTGCGATTCACACGTTAAGTTATATGTTCTACCGTGGAGTCGGTAGTAAGCCTATTGCCTGATATATAATATTACGCAACATCGCGCCTGTATACCCCGAAGGGGTAGGCAGAGTAATGATGTCGACCCAAACATTTAACAGGTCAAACGGACCGTCAAGCCAACTGATGGTAAGTGTTTACCGTAAAAAATTTTCTCTACCATATACAAAACATACATTCTGCGAAAGATTCTGGGCCCAACAAGGGGAGAGGACGGGGAGTGGAGGCAAAGGTACAACCGGGAAATTGAAGAACTA
>DWDT01000912.1:0-17913 GCA_018245595.1 Microceris scylla | reverse complement strand
AAGTCCCATGGAATAGGTGGTGAGCCTATTGCCATGCATCGGGCACATATGCAGACTCCGAACCACTACTAGAAAATCTAAATTAGAAAATTTTTGTAGTGTTCGACCCGGGGATCGAACCCGGGACCTCCCGATCGGCAGTCGCACATGCAACCAGCACGACCATCTGTAATATCTGAATATGCAAATATGCTGCATAACATGGCTCATGATCTTGTTTCAGTCGTAATGAATCTACTTCTCGTAGGTATCTACCGACTGCAAAGGCTACGTACATACTTATCTAAAACTTTTGTGAAGTAAAAAAAAATCTCAGTAGATCGTAAGTTTATTGATAAAAACACAGGAAGTACACCAAAGTGACCAGATATGTTAGTCTTCGCTGTTAACTTTAAGTCGCTGGCGCAGTGACCCAGATAGCTGAGACACTCAGTAATTAACAGAGCTCAGAGTTGATGAAATCACGAAAGTTCCTCCTCGCTTAGCGGAAATCCAACAGGCATTCAATCTAAATAATCTTAACTTCACTTGAACTTGAACGCGAATACGAATAATAAACTACATGGACTCTTCGTATATTTTCCAAACTTCGACATTTAATTAATCTTACGCATATTTATTTATTATCTAAATATCCCAACAAATTCCTCGTCGATTACGGTTTATTACAGATAAATACTTATATTAACATTTTTAATTTCCTTTATCAGAACCTTCGTTAATATAATGATTATGTCTGAAAGAGCGCGGTAAGCGAGGCTTGTTTCATGTAATAATACTTAATATAGTTATGAATATAACACATTTTACGATTATTTCTGATCGCTTCGATCGTGTCAATTTATAAGTCCGTTGTGTTGATGTTCTTTGAAATTGGTGAGTATTAAATATCTTTATTGGGGCGGAGAATTAATATGACCGTCAATTCCATACAGGACGTCATTTCAGGTTGGTAGACGATAAAACCCGGTGCTGGTTTATAGCAGTGCGTCGCGGCCTGCTTCGACACGGTTAAATGCCCTGAAGGACTACGGACAGCAGCGTAGGCGATGCGAGAAGCCGTGGTTTGAGAACCTCAAATCGGATGCCCAGCGTGGGGAATATTAGCAGAAAACTCATGGCTGGGGCCTAAGTCCTGCAGTGAATTGAGACAGGTCGATGATGTGAAGTATACAATATTTATAAAACGTAAACAATTATGAGAAAATGAGATTAGAAAATAAAACGTAGCATTAAGCCTGTAATCCCCGAAGGTGTAGGTAGAGGACTGTCGTACACGCGTGTCACCAGTTACGTTTTATGTCCCATGGAATAGGTTTCTAATTCAGAGTCTCAGTCACTATGAGAAATTGTACATTATAAAAATCCCATGGTACCCGATCCGGGTCTTGAACCCATGAGCTCCCGATCGGCACTTTGCTTCCTACCACTCGACCAACAAAGCAGTCAATAACTAGGAGATAACAAGACATAAACCTTGAAAAACGGCAAGATCTCTTAACAATAACAACGTTCCTCCTATACCCTTTTAATTTCATTAAGAATTGTTTTTATATGAAAAACTTATTTTTCTTCATTTAAAGTCATTCTGTATAAGTTCAAGGTCTATTTGTTTTTACGTAAATAATTATAAAATTATCCTCGCATGTAATTGCCAGTTGAAAACTTGAACTGTAATAAGCACGCCGGCTCGTAATACACTCGGTTCCGTACAAACTTTTGAATAGAGTTCCGCGAAGCAACGAAATGAATGTTGATATAACTTCGGAATTATAAATATATTATCTACGAAGTTGTGTGAAATTTTGCCCTAAATAAAATTGTACAGGTACAATTTTCAATAAAATATTCATGGTTAGCAATTAGTGAAACAAGTAGATAACTTATATTATGGATGTAGCATAGTTTTTAAATGTATTGATACAACAGAATTTTTTTTCTGACCCCAAAATAGATGAAGTGTTTGCTAATGTAACCAGACGAGTGATAAACTACATATAATATACTTAAATAAGTATACTTTTATTAGATAGATATTTATTATTCCGAGCATGTTTTATTTAGATTTTTGTATATCATCTCATCCCAACTTTCTTAAGATTAATCACGTCTAGAGTTCACGGTGAGTCAATATTGTACGACAATGTTCGTTGCTGTAGCTACGAGTATTATATACATACCTACATATGTATACAGGCACGACGTGTAACTAACAACTAACGAAGATATGCAAAAAGAAAACCCACTTATTAAGTAACCCTACTTTTTAAGTACTTAATAAGTAAGTTCATTCCAGAGGATGTCGTATTTGTGAACCGTGTTTAGAACATGGAACTATAGAATCTTCAACATTTAAATGTATAGATCTGCATGTTTGACTAATTGAACATCATGACTAATAATTATAACATCATTCACATTGCAAAGAAATAAGGTGCTGTTAATAATGAATGTTTGACAAATGTCCTGCTTGACCTTTACGCCTCCATTACGAAACTGTGGGATAGAATCGACAAGAAGCTTGGTATTAATGTTCAGTATTTACTGTTATTGCTTTAACGGTCTGTATACTACGACCCTTCTCAGCTTCCATCATTTTTACTGACACTTAAAAAGCTGGTGGTAGAGGCTGAATGGGATCTACGTAGGATCTACGTTGTATCGTTGGGATAAGACTTATGTCCGATAGAAGAACGACAGAGCTTGATATGATGATGGTGATGTGTCACTTTATATTAGTTATCTATATTATAAATACAATTAAATGCAAAACTAATGCGCTTATTTTTAAAGGATTAACAATGACTAAGAGCTTATTCTCACTTACGAGTACGTACTTATATGTATTTCTACGTAATCGTATGTAGTAGTGTTTCTCAAAGTGGGTGAAAGCGCCCCTTTACGGGCGCTGGAGGCTTTTAAAGGGATGGTAAAGGGTCGTAATATCACTAAGCGTGTAAGTTTTAACAGTGAAAAAGGTTAACACTCGTATGAAACACTAGAAACATATGAAACACTTTTGTAATATACAATTTCTAGAGGCGCTAGAAAATAATTTATCCTTATTGTGAGCGGTCGACTCAGTAAATTTGAGAACCTATGGTATATAACCTGCCCTTTGGTTTCTGACACTAAGCCGGGGATTTCTCGGCCGGAGCCACCACGGTTTTGTATGAGATGTTCGTACATCACAACTTGGCTCCGTCCCTACGTAGATATGTACCTACCTACGCACGTGTGCGGAATCTATTAAGTATTTACTGATGTAATCCGAAAGCTTTCGGGATAGCAATGCTGCTTAAAATTCGTATGAACTCAGGTTATTTTACGTGTGATAAATACACGACTGAGATAAACATAAAATGTTATTTTTCAGTGTAAATGTATGAGATAAAGAGTAAGATAAAAAAGATAAGTTAAAAAAGACTTGGCCAGTTAAAGATGTTTTTATGCCATATGAAGTCAAACTCAAATCTGAACAGAAAATAAATATATCGTCAATGCTTTGCGGTGGAGAAAAAGTCATTTTACTCAATAGTCTTGTGGTTATTACATGTCTTTCCTAATGTAATAATATAACAAAGTGTCCGCATAATCTATGCGCTTATCATCCTCTTAGTTCGCTGTTACATCGTGATTACTACTTGTAATCAATAAATTTTATCGAATGTCAATTGAACGAAGCATTACAATAAGTTCCGTGGATAACGTTTTTGGTTTTTAAATAAATGTCCATTCAATCGCCAGAAACACGCAATCGAAACAACACAAGAATAAACAATAGAAACAACCCTTCGTAAGACGGAGATCGTAAACAAAAAGAAAATGGCTTAGATAAATGTGTACGATGCCCATTGGGTTAAGATCGTAAGAAACGAATGTTCAAACGCTGCGTTGAAGGGTAATATCACAAAAACGTTGCAGATAAAAAATATGGCGTGTTCAACCCACTAACCCCGAGGTGGAAGCGAGTCGTAAATCATACTCCGAGCCCTTTCATGTGTGGCAATAGACGGGAGTTGAGCGCCGATTGAACTGTTAAAATCGTTAATAATGCCTATAGCTGTAGTAACCGTTCTGTAAAGATATTATTCGCATTCAAATCATATACGAACATTTGTAGATTTCTGTTGATTCGACTCGATTATAAGCTTAAATTCGAGTATGAACTCTAACGTATAAATATCAGTATGTAGGTATATATTTTTTTGAAGACAAAGAAGGTATCTAAGAAGCACGCCATGTTTGTAAGTACACATATTGATATACCTCTGTTTCACAGTCCTTTCTGCCAACCTTGCAAGGGTACTGGCATTAAAGCAATAATATTGAAATGTAACACAACGTTTTTCAACACCAATAATCATATTCTACACTAAATTAGTTACCATACTTATCTATTTAAAATGTATGTTATGTTATAAAATTTTGGTCTTCTATTTGCATATAAACAAGAAAATTCGACAACTAACCCTGTTCAATCTAGTACGAGCCGGAGCAATTTAAATTAAACTTAGCTAGATCTAGTTAGGTATTACGTTACTACCTTGTCGTTTCTCAGTAAGAGATTAAGTGCAAGCTGCAAGGTTATTCGCTGGAATACAAGAGAATTAGTTCTTGAGAAAACGCCATCGCTACTATTACATATTTTACCTCGGCAGTAACATTTTTATCTTTAGTATTGTAATCTAATTTTATAAAGTACCTTTAGCTTGTAAAATTATGCAAAGTTTACATAAAATTATAATTAAATACGCCCAATTGTATTTATTGGTTTTAAAGAAAAAATGCTGAGTATTTTTTCCAACGCATCTGTACCTAATATTATTATTTTAAAATTGGAATAAAAGAATCAAGTACGTTTTCATTTAATAGGTAAAAAAAGTATATTTTTAATGTTTTTTTCTAATTAAGTCATGGGGTATTTTAAATAAAAATCTCCTTTGTAGTATCACATTTTATTGGACAACAAAATAGTTAAATTACGATAAAGTAGACATGGAAATTTCTTTATTAATTGTATCAAGTCTGAAAGCGATATTTAGACTAGCTTATCTTATAGCTAAAAGTGAGATTATTAAATTCGTAACTACTAGACATGAAAAGTGGATGATAAATAAAATTATATGTATTATTGTAAAGCTCGCTAGAGTAGCATTATCTGATAGTTTTTTTATGTGTATTTATTATATGTTACCACATATTTTATTCATATTATTACATGCACTTTACATAATGTATAGCGTTAATATGATAAAATATTTTATAGAAATAGTAATTGAAATCTGTTTTTAAATCTGTTTTGTGAATCTGTTTTTAAAAGCAATAATTTCTGAAACATGGAAAAGTAAATACATTTATATAGCTAATATATAAAAGATTTGCTAACACTTGAAAATTTCATTGAATAATAGGAAATGTCAACTACGACGTGAGAACGTTGTGAAAATTCATTTGGAATGATTTAAAAATTTAAATACACAGATATGTATACAACTATACCTACGAACTAATTAGATGACTAGAAACACTACGTAATATGAATAATAATTTTATAGAAGAATGTGAAAATTTTAAATTTCTATTAAAGGTATTCATTCTGAGTGAGATTCGAAAAAAATTATAGAAGACAATTACGTGTACACTAACAGCTAGCGTACAAAAGGAACTTTATCTTTCATCGATACGTCAATACAATGATACGCTCACGATACTAAATTTTTACTGCAACAGTAGACACTGTAACACCAGCTATATTTCAACCAGCTATATTTCAACTAATAATCCAAAAATATTGATCTAAGCATGCACAGCATGAGAAACTTTAAAATCATTGTTCCCGTTTACATTTTTCTTACTGTTCTCATACGACGAACTGATATCATTTCACGGTCAATCAGTTCCTGAAAATTTTTCACCTAACGCGACCATTTTCCGAGAGAAATAGTTGGCACCAATTAATTAAATTAAAATGTAAATTCCCTCTCAGATCCCGTTCCGTTTTATGTCATTGAAACACTCGTTAATTGATATTTCGTCCGCTCAATAGCAATTCAACATCGGTAATTACTTATCATCTATATATGTCTAAGTACATAGAGAGAACCTCTTAAATATATTATGTATGACTTTGTTTATAAATAGAAATTTGGTACTAATATATTATTAGGCTTATGTAAAATGCATTAGAATTACATCAAAACGCTAAAGGCAAGTCACACACAGAAATTTTATAAATCGATATCGATAAAAGTGATAGTAAAATGTGAAGGTGAAGTATATGAAATGTAGATCGGAATTACATTCCGCCAGTGTTCAGATGTCGCTCTCCAGGAGTCCCGGGCGGCGGGGAGGGTCGCTGTCTATCAGGGGGATGTCGTCCGCTAGCCGTGAAACGCTCCCAATGCTCTCACCCATCGGATGGGATTTCATTTCTTTAATTCTGGGCTTGTTCTTATCTTTACCTTTATTCTTGTCATCTTTAACTTTATCATCTTCCATGTTCAGCAATTCAACCTCGACGTCGGTCTCATCTTTGTCCACCGCTGTCTTGCTGGGACAGCGGTGAAGCTCATGTCAGGAAGCTTCGATTTCCAACAGCTCGTTGTCCTCCTCGTGCAGGCTCTTCTCCGCTAGTCGGAAGCTCTCGAGGAATTCGTTGAGATCAACCAGTCCGTCTTTGTTAATGTCCATCAACCTACAGATGTCGACCAGCTGCTCCTGGGTCATCGGGTTCGGCATATACTTACCCAGCAGCTGACATGCCTCAGAAAATTCCTCCAGTGTAATATAACCTGAGTAGTAAAAAAATTTTAGGTAACTAAAAAGTTTCATAACAAAACATCAAGCAAATGAAATTTAACTTCAAGATAAATTTAACCAAAGAATTTTAAAATATTACCTGAATTATCCTTGTCCAGTATCTTGAATATAGCCTCTAAGCTCCGTTTATTTTTGTAAAGCGTCTCGACAACGGTTTGGTTGTCAGATTTTCGGCCGGTTTTCTATAGAGAAAAAAAAAATTTAACGTGTACGTGACTGTTGAAAGCTTTACTAAACTGTATGTTTGTACGTTGATCCATTAATTAGGTATTTTCTTTTTATGACCAGAACTGGGTACGTTTTAGTACACGCGACAGGGGAATTCCTTAACCATGCAACTCCAGTTCGTGATGGAAACATGGCTTAGTGACCTAGCTATCTGGCACAAATATTTAAGACGTATTTAATGGAACTTAATCAGCTAACGTTTAACGAGAACAGCCTAGACCCACAGCATAAAATGCCCTCGTTTCGACAACTAAATCGCTTATAAAATTACCACTAACGACCCATTCAAGAATCGACTATTAAACGAACTTACATTGGCGGGCAAATCGAATGTATCCATGTACCGCACACGCCGTGTATCAGGATCGGTGCGAACTAGTTTGTCCTTCAACATCCTCCACGGAAGGCCAAGATGTGTAGTCTCTTCCATAGCGTAACACCAGTCACTGACAGTTATATATCCTGGGAAACATAAATATATTAATAATTTTGAGGCATATAATCTAAATAAAAATCAACCTACAGTTACAACGAATAAGCTTGTTAACTTCGCATCGCACTCAATATGGCGCGAGCTTTCAAAAGGGACTTTAATGAGCAGCGATTGCCGTAACGTAATCGGATCAATACGTGGAGCGTTGTATGTCACAAAGGTTTTTAATATTTACAACGTGAGTACAACCCGTGACGTGTTGAGCAGGTAAAGAAAAATTATTACGCGGATTTTATTTTGTTACCAAAATTGCCTAATGTTCCACCCAAAATACGGAATTACATTTAGGTACCAACAGCTGTCACAGAAGGTACACATATTGAGCGTTACGAGCATAACTCAACTAAACACAGTTATGTTCATAGTTATTGACGCAATAACGTCAGAGTTACGCGCCCTTCGTTGTTAATAAATTGAGTGAAGTTGTAACAGGTTGACATCGACTATCTATTGATAAGTCAGTTCAGGGAACGCCGTTACTGGAGAGTATAGTTGCGATTTTTTATGATTTGTCAACATTAAGGGAACGCGTAGCGGGTGAAGTAATATATAAATTCGTGACAAAAGAACACAACAATATTTTTCCATTTATTACATCGTGATGAAAGGATATTTCTTAATGTTATGTCACTTAAGAAAATTCCCCTCTTGTATAAAACGTTGTCACAAACACTTTAGAACGCCGTCAGAAGTCTAAATAAGTGTAATATTAAATAAAAACCTGCAGCAACATTAATGGTATGTCAAAATCCTCTGGACTTATCTACTTAACTCGAAAGATTGCTGTGACAAATGAACCACGACCTCAACTTATCATTTTAAATGGCGACAGGGAAAAATTAAATTATACACTTAGGCAACTTAGCGACCGACTTACAAGAATTGTAAGGATTTACTAATCACGACCATTACGCAAATAATATTTAAAATGTTTTTCGCAGACATCAAAGAATTAATCAGCATAAATTATAATTTTTATTTCAGCTCAACTTTTGAAGATAAAAATAACATTTACTTTGTATATTCGCCTTAATACATTGATTGTTTTACGCAGTATTGGAAAGCTGTAGAAACCGTTTACGTATAATTTGATGACAATTTATTAATGAAAATTACAGGTTACGAAATCGCCATTATAGTTTCAAAAACTGCAAAGAAAGCAAAAAGAAATTCTGAGTGGTCGCTTTCATTGTTGTTACTTTTAAATCCACTTCTCCTTTTGTCTCCAACTGACAAGTTTGGTCAGTGAGTTTGCGTGTTTGAGCGGTCACTATGAATTCGCCTATTCCCTACACCCTCGTAATTTCGTTTAGTCAATCTCTTAACATCCATCAACGTACTCGCAACGCTGTAAGATCCCTTTTCCCGTTGAAACGTTATATTAACGTACACAAAATGACCCTTGCTTTTAACCTACATTTATAAAACAATGTACATCGAACGAGGAAGTATTAAAAAAATTAACTCACCTTTATCTTGTTTCTTATAAGAACAGTAAATAGAAACAGCTTTATGTTCAGTATGAAAATTTATACAAAGTTAAGTCAAACAAATTGCAGGAATATGTTTAGATTATGTCCAAGACTGCTTTATAAAAAACTTAGCAAGAGGTTTGAAAATGCTACTTATTTTCTTTATTAAATTATTTTTTACATACATAATATGTTAGTTTTCTTACCAGTCTCAGCCACGTCCATACTTTTAAAGACGGCTTCGAGTTGCCGCCGGACCATCATCACTTGGCTGTGCAGTTCCCTCATCGCGGACGCCTCTACCAGTCCCACTCGTTGCCGAAACGTCAGCCGCCTCGTCCGAGACACGGCAGACGTGTACTGAACGAACTGGCGCTCCAGACCGTTACCTCTCAATTTCAGGTAAGCGCCTTTGTTCGAACCCAACTCATAATAATTCGACGCCGAGAAAATCGTTATTACCTGTAACAAGTGATCTACTCAGGGAGAAAGTAATTTCTTATATCAAAAATTTCGTTTAAGAAATCCTTGTATAACAAAAGCTTAAAAAGCGTCCTATCAAAAATACCTTTGCAGTTAATAAAGATATGTATGCTACATTACATACGACTGCAAGATTATTTAAGGTGAGTCACAGATACATATGTATGTTAATTTAACTGATGAATACGTACATTAAAAGGCGCGAGCAGTTTTTCACAACGACCGTAAAATTCAGACAAAAGTACAAATATCATGTAACTTGACATAGTTGGTATAATATTTGTACTTTTGCAGTTCAATGTGATCACGGAGATTACAAAAGATCGCCACAAAACTTAAAAATGTTAAACAAATGTCAAATGTCAGGATATCAACTGTTTCTCTTTGCAGAACTTCTGTGTGCATTATTTACTAAAGCTGCCAAAATCAAATGATGTACTGGTTACAGCTATTCCTGTATGTGTACCAATTTCATCGTCTGTTATAATTAAACTTTTACCTGACACGGCTTGGCGTGCTTTCTAATATGAACATAAATATCTAAGCTATACCAGATCACATTCTAATATACAAGCTGTGAATAGAGCTACTCGTATCATAAATGAAACGTTCACCCTCGTTTACATTTTGCGTAACAAAAATTATAGAGAATTTTAAAAGAAATGGAAAATGCAAACATAATTGATACACTGAAAGAGCTCGTTTCAATTTATGAATAATGAAATGGGAGTTGCATAACTGACTTTACTGTATCTCAATTTAATATTCAATATTATTATATGTACCTATACAAACGATTTAATAATATTGAATTCAGATCATTCGAATAACGCTGTTATTATTAGTGTAAATAAAAATGTATTAACTTCAAGATGGATGTACAAATTTTATATATTCTATCACGATGAAAAATTTCCCCTCGTCATGATTAATAAACACATAAGGAGCAAAAAGGTGTGGGATACTAACGTTTCCATCGTGTATGACCTCGTAGCCGCCGGGCTTGCACTCGTGGCTGCGCACGAGGAAGCTCAGCTTGTGCCGGTGAAGAAAGGACTCGGTCACGTCGGGCCCGAAGTACGTGCCGGCGCCGCGTAACGTGTTAGGCTCGCAGCCGCTTGTGCTCTGAGGGTCCGACCACAGGATGTCGAACACCTACGATGTTGTTAAACATAGAAACTTACAGATTACACAGATACGCATATATTTTGTCTTTATATGCTTATTTTATTTCATACATATTAGAAGTCATATATGTATGTGTATAACACTATAAGTAATATTCATGCATTACTGAGAGGAAAATCTTTAAATGTAACATAAGTTATGGTTAATAAATTAACCCTTTTCTATTATCATCTGAATGTTGAGCTTAATTTCATGCATATATTCATATTGTGGATCTGAATGATTATTTATACCTTCTATGCGTTGTCGTTGGTTATCAGCGTTGTGTGTTTGTGTGTACGTGTAGGTGTATGTCTTAACTCACCATACAACCTCGTGATAAATAAACAGATTTATGTGTAGAAAACCTTCGGAACACAACATTATTGTATTACAGTTTATTACCGTTATCATAGTTACCGGTTCTTTCGGCAGTGGTAAATATTATTATGTATAATAAAAAATAAAAACCCAACGCAATTATTCATGGAATATCATTTCTGCTAAGTAAAAAATTCTGCGGAACTAAAACAATATTGAAGATAAAGAGAACACAAAGAAGGTATAAAAAATCTGTTATCTTTTATGATACACATCAAATCAACTTTCACCAGTGATGACTCTTTTTATGCACTGCAATCTGGAATTTCTAGAGCTCAACCAAAGTAACCGCTAGCTACTTAAATGAGATAGAAGAAAGCAAGAAAGACAGGAATAAATTCCCGACGTCTTATTCGCGAGCGACGTCCCGAAATTCAATTAAAATGGATGCTTTATTTGTATTGATTATAATCTATTGAAACAAGATCTAACAAAAGTATCGCAGTACAAATAAATGTATCAAAACGTTGTGATATTATCGTATTGATCAAAATTAGCCGAAGCAACTTAATAGGACAAAAGGGACACTTTTGGACAGGGACCGTAAATATAAGGGACTAAGCGTGGAATTCAAAGCTTCGGTAAACGATAACCGACCCTTATTTATAATAGCTACATGAAGTCTACAAAGCCATAGTAAATCTTCTCTAAGTAGCCGTATATAAGACCTTTCGGTGAGTAATTAATATGTATATTAAAATGAACTTGTAAACGCAATTATAAACGAATTTACCATTCCATTCATATTCCTAATTGTTCCAATAACGTGGATAGCGAAGTTTATAACCATTGGTCGATGAGGGAAATTTTAATGACAAAGAAAGCGAAGAAAGCCTCAAACACAAAAAGTGATTGATAAAAATCAAAAAGGTCGTTCAATACAATTCAAACGAGAGAAAATCATGAAATCGGGTCACGGTTTTTATATATTTTTCCTTTAATGGACATTGATTTGTCGCACTAATTATAAAATAGGTATTCATAAGGAGTACTTAGAGATTATTACTTATAGCTTTTAATCGACTTTGCTTGAAATGAGCAAGTTAATAAATTTTATTGGAACAATTTCTATATATTGCAATGAAAGCATCCAACTTATACAATAGATTATGATAATAATAATAAATGAGTTTAAATTTAATTTAAAAAAACCCATTATTATAGCTCCTATTAAGAGACATCTAAAGAGATTTTTTCATTAAGAGAATCTAATAAAGGAACGAATTTTTTTATGTAGTACATAGAAATTTATTTAACAATGTTTACAATGAAAAATTAAAAACATAATATGGATTATAGGTATCTACGTACTCAAAAATATTTTTATACTTTAGATTAAATTCCTATCATTCTGTATTAACATTTAATCAGAGTAACAATAATTGTTCGCTTTATACAAACAAGAGTATTTGTACTCATAAAGCTTCCGAATGAGCCCCTTCAAGTCGCTTGAGAAATTAATTATTATGAAACGCAAATGTCATTTAACGTTTCGAGTGTAGCTGCGTGGAAATAATTTGCGACGATGTAAATAAATTTAACGATACGGCCGCCGCTCTACACGTCGTTATTTTTAGATTCGCATCTCCAGTTCATCCACAGCACGAGATTTTATCATTGCACTTGTACTGAAGCAGCCAACTGTAAAATTGCTAATATCCCTTGGTCTCAGCTGGTGAGTTGAAACGGACAAAGTTTTAAAGTTTCTACAAATCTTCCAGATATTCCCTTCAAACTTATTGGACAAATATTCAATCTGACATTGCAATAAATTGTCAGCGGCCATTTCACCGAGAAGAAAAACTGCAGCATTCCATTAAAAAATGTATCCAATTAAAATGGTATAAACTCAACACGAACCAATCAGGCCGCATCGCTACTTATGTGGCGACATGTTACAGAATTAATGAAACAGAAAAAAGTTAATTAAAACCGTCCATCACATCCGTCACGTCCATCACTCGGTAACAAGTGTTCACGTGACGTTACCTTACCACTGCTATCTACATAATTGAAGCGCCTATCGCGACCCGGCTACCTTCGTAATGATATAATCGCCCACCGGCCCTTGTCAGCTAAATAAGTACGATAACGGCATGATATCGTTTATACTGTAAGCTTTCTCCGTCATGTTGAAACGATAACGGCTTGTTATACACCATTATTAAAACCTTACTTTACATTGCTTCATTGAGTTGATAGGGATCTGTTTTACGACCCACTGTCGAGCTCGAGTTCGTTCCCGAAATTTCCGTAATCATGAAGCCTTACGCTGCTTTACCACAGATTGACAGAGAGTAAAACTTGTGAGTAAATATACACGAATTTTCAAACCGCTCTTCAGCGAGGTCTTTGTTATTTTTAGATATTACGCAAATGTATATTATTCTCTTAAAA
Organism: Microceris scylla; assembly: GCA_018245595.1. NCBI lineage: Eukaryota > Metazoa > Arthropoda > Insecta > Lepidoptera > Hesperiidae > Microceris > Microceris scylla. The sequence continues at coordinate 4,470 of DWDT01000912.1, read as the reverse complement.
AATACATGTAACTAGACTGTTCAGTCGTGTGAAAATCGGCTTATGAAACAAGGCTTAGGTTGAAAGTTCAAACAAAAAACTTCCCTTAAAGATCGACAAGTTTCTGTTCTATAAATAAATATGGAGAAACATAACATTACCCCTGCATTTTATGGTAAACTGCCCATGGGCATGCAATAGGGCGGGAGTCTATTGACATACACCGAGCACAAATCTAGACTCCATACTACTGCTTGACATATCATCAATTTCAATTCTGTAATACTTTGCCCATACCGAATATCGAACCTGGGACGTCTTACTTTGCAGTACAGATTGCAAGCTTAGTACGATGAGGCAGTCATATAATTTACAAAAATAGGATCTAATAAGTATTTCAAAGTTACATGCATATATCAGGGCTTGTGTGTATAAAGTGTCTCAAACCTCGCAACATTTCTAAGCAGCCACCATAAAATAGAGAGAGATTTATGACTTAGTAAGCAGTAGTAGTTTATTGAAATAAAAGTAAATTCAGATGCGAGCTTCGGGACTAGACTAGTGGAACACTTGAAACGGCCAAAATTGAGGACTATTGGATTTAAACTTAAATACGTAAATACGATTCAAAATCACTACATTATTTTTTATAATTTGAGATATTAGTAAAAGGAATGATAGGAATTTTTATATACGCACTTAAATTGGCATTGAGCTTCGTATTAAATATGTATCATATAATTTTATTGTTTTTACAAAATTACGACGTAAGCGTGACATATATTTCTTTTTTCACTGTAATTTAACCTTAACAGGTAAAAACACAATCGCTTTAAAAATGTACACGAAAGGGTTTTAACCTTAATACGTAAAATTTTCGAAGTCCACTTACACTCACATTACACGGTTACGAGTTCGTTACTGTGTGGGTAGTGGCTTACACCGACACTGTTTCAGTACGAGTGGTTCGTACGCTCTGATACTTACTTGAACAACGTAATAAGATGAACTTTTGTCAAAATTAGCTAGGTATTTCAAATTCAGAACGTGTCTGTGTATGTCCATGTTCAGGCTACTCTTGTAATAATATATACGAGTACAAATGTAATTGATGTTTTAGTAACAGATCTAACAAATCAGATAAATAAGGACTAGGAGAATTTTCAGTCAAATAATCGTAATTTTCAAGTTTAATCAAAGACTTTTGATTTCAGGAAATTTGAATGTTATGTCTGTACAGAATTCCTCGTGCAGTGATATTTACTACTATGTACTGGAAAACAAAGGGGAACTACACGACACTGTTTGCGTGTTTGTAATACTATCTAATTTAGTTCATGCAGCCAGTTGCATGCGGTTTATACGAAACGTCTCTAGCGATATTGTAGAAATTTTACATAGTAGATATGTTACGTATAAAAAACCTATTTACGTTGGATAGAAATGAATATAATTAAAAGCCGACGGAAGCCATAAGCAAACCTTGATCCGATCACTGTGCTACTCAAATATATTAAGAGTAAATACCACGATGTGACGTTAATTCAAAAATCCGAACCCCGGATCACATTCCCTCGGGGATGAAACGCAAAAACAGGATAAAATACTGTATTTTGATTTTTAAATACACCATTACAATACTTACTCTATCGCAATATTTATTTCAATACTTGAATTGAATTGAAAAGCGAAAACGAAAGTAAAAGTACAAACGTGATAAAACAGTGATGACAACGAAATGTATTTGGGGAATAAACACATAATTCAGTTTAAAACTTCAACCGCGCAAACTGTTTGTGGCAGATGACATCTTTGAAGAAGCGTTTTCTTTCCGAAAGAAATAGTTTATAAAAGCGTCACGGAATACGCCGTAACACTCGGTGCGACAGTCGACCGAGGCGAAGAGAAATTGTATTAGCTCAAGGAACGACTTCAATTGGGTTAAACCAATAGAAATTGAATAAATCCTTTTAATATCCTACTCACGCGATTTATCTAATATTATTAATGAAAACATTATCAGAATAAACAAGACGTCTACGAGTAATGTTCAACATTATTTAAAACAACTTTATACTATAAAACTCAAATTAAAAGCATGCACAAATATAAACATTGCAAATGATTTTCGAACGATACTGAGAGACGGTAAATCGAAGCGTGATTTAAAAACCAAAAATTTCCATTTAAAAGTGACCGTCCGTTGCCAAAATGAAATGTCCGGGGCTTTTATATAAAATATATAGGTAACAAGATTTACTGATAGACAGTAGTGTATACTTAGTTACAAAGAATAAATTAGCCGTACAACAGTTATATGGCACAGAAACCCTTGCAATGGTGGACGATAAATTAAATTATACCGCATTGAGTATTATCGCCTATTCCATAAGGCTTTTGCGACATCACGTGGAACGGATAACGCGACACGCACATTAAATTTCAAACACTACACAGTTTGTAACTCCAGAAATAAATAAAAATTATCTTGACCAACTAGGCCAAGTCATTACTGACGGAGGAGCCAAAAGTCTTCGAAAGAGACGCGCGTTTTTGAAACGAATGATTAACGCTAATGAAGTATGTTATAATAATAATAATCATACAAACGATGTAATACATAATAATTTAATCAATTATTTTATGAACCGCAACGAAAAATGGACTCCATGCGTTACTAGCTAATAATGGAAAAAACAATAATAGGTTTCTTCAGACAACTCATAGATAGCAATCTAGTCCCAAACTAGACAGAAACTGTGTTATGATACCCAAACAGCTGATAAACACAAATATTTTCTAAATACATGTTTACATAGGCAATTTACGCCCAGACACTAAACAAATATTCGTCCTCATCGCACAAATATTTATCCTGGATAGAAATTCGGTCCACATCCCACGCCTCAACAGTCTGTTCAGTAACCACCGAATCAACAGGCCAGTCATTAATATCAGTTAATACCTCCTCCTCAACTGACTCGTAAATATTGAGCAACGGAAAAGTTAAGAAGCTGATATGATGGTTCAGCAGTCTAGTGCCAAGAAATTGATATAGGTATGTGCGAACGAGACAAATTTCCACTATAAGATCCTGTTTTCAACGGCATTATATAAATAAATTACTGGATTTAAAATAACGATATTACCACGCAAGTATAGTCAAAATTAAGTAATGTAACATCATGCCTTTAATCCCCGAAGAGGTAGGAAGAGGAATGTAGTACACTCTCAGGTTTCAACAGTTATGTTTACGTTACATGGTGGTGGTGATTGCCATACACCGGGCACAGACCCAGACTCCAAGTTACTACTAGAAATTCTAAATGAGAAAAATCCAACAGTACCCCACCCGGGATTTGAACCCAGGACCTCTCGATCGGCAGTCGCGCTTGCAACCACTCGACCAACGAGACAGTCTGAAATGTAAGTGTTTTTCATTAATTAATGAGATTTATAAATTTTCGTTTTTAATAATTCTGTGTAGTACTACAATATAAGTGGTAATAAATTAGTTTGTTGGAGTAACAACCCCTTTAAAAGATCTCAAATATAAATTAAGCTTACTGCTCAAACGGATCCTCCCGTACCTGCCTTATGCAAAGTCCTATTAAACTGCCCTCGTAATAATTTTCAATTGAAACTCCAGCCCCTGAGCGCAACCCACGAGCTCTGAGCCAACAATAAAGATTACATTTTAAATTACTAATAGCATTGATCTCAAAAATATGTACATACACTTAATAAACGTGGAAAATGGAATGCGATAATTTATACCCGAATTAAAAACAAATTAAGGTTGTTGTCGTTCTTCTATTTGCTGTACATATTATTTTGTATAATGAAGTTTAAAGGCACACCACCTATTCCATTGTGGAACGTAAACGTAACCGGTGAAACGTGGGTGTGTTCTGCATTCCTCTGCCTACCTCTTCGAGGATTACAGGCGTTAAGTTACGTTTAATATTGTTTGAACTAGCATGTACATATAAAAAGAATATTAAATGAACAATGACAAAACAAATAAACAACGCAACTATTGATAAATGAAGGCGTTAAAGAAGACTAATACCTATCATATGCAAATCTAACAAGACCCGTCATGACCAAATAGGCTGACTGGCTGAAGGGGAACATATATTTATAAAACATGTACCTATTTTATAAATATATGTAAAAAAGGCAACATCACGCTTGTAATCATCGAGGGGCTATCCCCTACTGCCTCCTATGCCTATGCATAGGAGGGCAGTATATTCCCAAGTTACCCCGGTTACTTTTACGTCCCACCACGAAATGAGCAATGAGTCTTTCCATACACCAGAAACAATACCAGACCTGCCTGGGAACAAATCTGGGAATCGAACTAAGGATCTTTCGAGTACTTGTCGCGCTTGCAACCACTCTACCAACGAGACTATCGATAAATATAAATATTAATAAATTTAATACATTATTCATAAATATAATATACTAATAAATATGATATAT